>VYZR01097172.1:2665-47023 GCA_013400675.1 Oxylabes madagascariensis
AAGCCACAAAGAGCCCTACAGAAGACTGCTTCAGAGAAGATGGCCAGATGAAAATTCTGAATACAGAGACAAGTCCAAAGCTTGGCACGCACAGGCCAGTAACACAGGTGTTATGGAAAGACAGCTTGCCCCACTCACATAGCCTCCAGGACACAGGGAACAGCCACAAGCCTCACAATCTGTCTCCCAGGTAATATCTGCCCCAGATAATACAACAGCAAAAAGAACCAACTTTGAGTACAAAACAGCTTTATTAAAGCTGCAAAACTGGTGGACTCAAGATGGAAAACATCAGGGTAGTACAAAACACAAATTCTTTTGTTCTTCTCTTCTGTTCCTTACTCTCTTTCCCTTAGACTTAGTTGAGTGGTTCAAGACTGTATCTCAAACTCAGCCCCACATAGCTTCTCAAACCCTTATTATTCCATGTGGTCTGCTCAGAAAAATGTTTTCTCATCCATTTCCTTGTTTTGAAACAGAACCTCTGTCATCCAACAGAATTCCTCTGCAGAGACAGCAGGGATATCCCAGCAGGAATGCTAAGTAATGATGACCGTGCTTGGGAAATGCCACATTATCATAAACCTCCATTTTTGGACATAACCAGAATAAAGAGCAGTTCTTATTTTGCTAGCTAAACCCAGTAAGACAGCCCAGATAATCTGGAAAGCTTCTCTAAATAAACAGGAGCACAACACTGCAATTGTAAGCAGAAGCACATACACAACCTGTACAAATGATATAAATTAAAATCAGTTATTCAATACTGTCTCCTACTGTGAAAAGTTAAAAGAATTAAAATAATATATGAAGTCTGTTTGATGTTTCTGTATGACTAGAATTTATACATATACACAAAAGTCTGTAGTTCACTTGTACTCGGATTTCCAAACATGTTATTTGCTGGTCTCCCACACCAGCATTATGTGGTCTACCACATAATGCCTGTGGGCTTAAAAAGAGGAGGAGCAACCCTGAATCATACACTATTTGTACGACCCTGGAAGCCAAATGCACAAACCCAAAGCTATTCCCTGGAGAGCTGTACGGGCTCAGTATGTAACAAGGTAGATGGTATAGAGGCAGCTGTAAGGAACTCGAAAAGCCAAAGAATGAACTGCAGCTTGCTGTATGCTTAGTCCATACTAAGACACACAAGACATAAATCTTGATTTCAAATGTTGTCATCAGGACTTCAGTGCCAAGTGGAAATAAGAGTGGTAAAAATATATCTTCAAAAGTACTTTGTCAGGCTCAGGTCATGCACCACAAGAACGTGGTGTCTGAAAGGGGAATCAGCCTGGCAGGCACACTACAGCCTGCTGTTCCCACACAACTTGCACTGCAGCTGTACAGGGGCACTACAGTCACCACAAGACAGGAATTGCACAAGTGCCTGTTCCAAGACCAGCACGCCCTTCTGGCACCCATGGTAAAGAGAGAATGCATGGGTAATGCTCAATGATCTCATTATAAACCAGCCTCGGGGAGAGGAATGGTGACAAATAAAGATTAGATACGCTTTTGACTGCAGATGACATTCCATTAGCCCAGGCCAGGACAACCATGAATATATGCATGCTGTAAGCACCCCAACACAGGCAATGACTTACTGACAAGATATAAAGCAATGCAGCTTAACCATCCCAACCACTGGATCATACAGTCACAAGACGTCTCTTTTTCCAACACTTTTTCTAGCAAAGACTTACAAACAAACAGGAGAGCCGTGAACACCTGAGGTTGGACACCCTTCAACTGTGGCCTTTGAGCCAAGGAACACATCACCTCTCAGTCCATCTTTCCTCAGTCAACTGGTACTCTATGCATAGGAAAATCAAAGCTTCACTTACCTAGAAGACAAAAAGAGAGAGAAAATATGGTTAGTGGATATTCCTGAAACATACAGATGCTGCTTATCTTTATTTCCCAGGTGATTCCCACATCCTGGCACCTTGTTAGGAGATTCCTGACATATTAAGAAACAGGAGTGATCTATGATAGCTCTCTTAGCACGGCCACTCTCTCTCTTCCCTGCTGTAATTGGTCTGTGGTGCCATTTAATTTTATACAGATTATTCATTAAGAAAGCAAAACTGAGCAGGTGTTTTCATCAACATCTTGTTCTATTAAAAAAAAAAGAGAGAGAGAAAGAAGCTCCATAACAACATTAACCACACGGACAGGCACAAATTATTCTCACTGTGAACAGCAGGGTGCAGGTCTTGAAGTCTACCAAAAGAAACTGCAGCAAGAAAAGATCCTGTTAAGGGAAGGATGGATTGAGTCACTCTGCCTTGTGGTTCTCTCATGTACTATCTTAACTACAGCTGCAATGGAAAGCCTTGGTAGTCTTGGTTTAGGCAAAGTAGGCTCTGCCATGGGATGGAAGGAGGGAAGAGATGATCTTGAGGTCGGTGCCTCAAGATTTCAAGATTTTCCTGAAAGCAAAGCATCTTGGTGTGGAACACAAGGACAAAAACCAAAGATGTGTCCTGCAAAGGTGTATCACTTGAACAAGCCAGAGGGAGGACATAAGGGACAGCTCTTATGCAAGATGAGTGGAAGCTATACAGGCCTAAAGCATTATTATGCCTTTCTTTCATAGCAGTTTCACGAACACTCAGAGTGCAGCAAGGATGTGTCACTTTCTTGAACACTGATTTATAGGTCTATAGCCAGGACCAGCAATCAATCAACCAGGACTAAATCTTTGCAAGGAATAAATAGCTAAACAAAGATTATGCATTTATTCTCAAGAGTTAATCTGCCTCTGAGAGGTAACTCAAATTTCCAGAGAAGAGGGAAAACTGACCATGTCAAGGGTCAGGTCCTGAGAAAGTAAGAGCCTCCTTTCACCAACAAAGTCAAATCAGCATTTTCATGTTCAGAAACTGTGTGTCACATTTTCCCCCTGCTTGGTTCTACCGGTCCAGGATAGCACAGAGTGGTTCTTAAACATCCCACACAAGCTTCATGTACCACCACGGGCTGCATTATTGGAACTGTAATGGAATATAGCTGCTATTCCAGAATTCCGTAGAGGGGATGCAGCCAGGCTTGCGCAGTATGGGGAAAGGAACAGTAGATTAATATACATTCATGGCACATTTGCAAAGAGATTACTTTGCTCATAGTGAGATTTGCACCTGTATAATTGTATCACTTTCAAATTAATCATAATCATACTCTCAACCAATATATGATCTACAGAGTAGGCCTCATCCTTGGACTCTCATAATCGGGATAAAAATAGCTGGCTCTGAATGCACTGAGATTTCAGCTGGTATGCAGGAGACAGTAAATCCCAGCTGACCCACTAAGCCTTGGTATTTTGTTTCTGCAAAGCCCTGGCATGGCACATATTGTTGCATAAGTAAGACCTGGTCTGTGCGACAGCAGCACTGTAACATTTAGTGATACGTTCCTTTGCAGAACATGACGAAAGTAGCACAAGCCTTACTTTTCTGAGGAAAACTTAAGCTCAAAGAGCAGTTAAGTGATTTGCCAGCAGCTACATCGTGCCTCTGTCACGTGGAGAGACACGGGACCTGTAACTCTTGGCTTCCCTGACGTGCACATTTAATTACTAGGTATCTCCGCATGGGAACAGCGACCCGCAAACCCCAAAGCAGCATCAGCCTGAAGCCTCCCTAGCGCCGTGTCTGCCCCTCCTCTGCCGTCCCCTCCAAACGGCTCCCAGCGAAAGGCGGATTTCTTAATTGTGTTATTAGCTGAATTATTAATTGATATGAAAACAGCATTTTACTGGGCATAAAAAGTCATTCGGAAACGAGATAAAATGTTCTCAGCACTGCCTGCCTCCGAGCAGAGCTGGAGCGAGGGCTCTGACAGCTTGATTATTATGCACATTAGTGCAATCTGGTGAGCTTCCAACACAGGGAGAGCGGAGTCCCCCAGTACTGTATCCATCAGGCCACATCCCTCTCCTTTTCTCTTTCTTTCCCCTGTCACTGCCTGCTTTGCATTTATGTGGGAGACCTCAGGGATAAGTTTTTTCTTTCTAATCCAGCTGTCATCACTGCAGAGCTACTAATTATAGCAGCAGTGAGCAAATAGTATTTTCCCTTCAGTCCTACACCAGGAAAGACACTCTTTGTGCCTCTTTTCCAAAACCTCCTGCACCCCAAAAGGGAAAAGATTGTTTCCCAAGACTCTCCTTGCTGGAAAGAAACTGCTTGCATTTCTCTGTCTACAAGAGAAATTGTGTTCCACTGTGGAAATGGTGGTTTGCATATAGATATATGTATGTGTATATATACCTTTTTCTACAAAATGTTCCAGTATTTCATGACAGAGTAGGGAGTGTGTGCATGTCTCAATGCCCTTTCAGCCTTTGCTCAAATCTCTGTCATTAGACATGATACCACTCCAGACAGACCCTTTTCCCTGGTGCTGAGAGGCAACACCTCAGTGGATGCTCTCCATGTCATTTATTCCACTCCCTGGGTCTTCCCCCTCTCCCATCCCCTTGCTAGCCCCCCAAGGCCTCGCAGAGCTGCAGCAGAAGCAGAGCTGCCTGCCAGATGGTATCAATTAATTTTGAACCTCTGTTAAACAAGCGCAGTGTGCATCCTTGTGGTAGGGGAGTGATAAACCTTGGGCAGACCCCTCTCCTACCTTTCTTGACCCCCTTCACTGTCACCCCATCAGTGGGAACCTACCCCCCCAACCCACATCTCTAATGCACAGCCAGAGGAGCCGGCAGACACCAGTGATCAATCCTGTCTCTTACATGCAAACCTTGTAATTTAGCAATAACTACTCAACCACCATTGACCTGCTAATTAATCCATAGATTTTTTGTTGTGCCTTTAATTGTTGGCCCCAATATCTGAGTCACTTAGACTGCTCACTCTGCGCGGAGCCTAACCAACTAAATGCTACTTCAGCTCTGTAGTAATAAAACACTGAAATATATTGACTCTCTGCCAGCTCTTGCGCTCGCTCTACCTCTCTGCTAGCTGGCTGAGTGCTGGTGTGTGAAGGGAATACAGAGAGGGGAAAGCATCAGCCAGGAGAGATGAAGTTTGGGACACAGGTGAGAGAAAGCAGTAATCACTCACCAGTGACAGGCCACCAAGGACAGCCTCTGATCCCTGCGACAGCCCTGCTCTAACAAACTCAAACACACTCTTCCTCCATCCCAAATGGACTTGATGGCTCTGAAAATTCACAGGCATACTGGATCCTGCCACCTTTCTGCTTTTTGCACCTTAATGAGGAAATCCTTTCCCTCACGACTATCACTGTCACACTCACTATATATGTGTTTGACACAAAAAGCCAGATGGAATAGGCAAAAAAATTACTCCATACAGTGGAGAGCCATATCTGTATTTTTCCTGCTAGCACTGTCTGAGGACCTCTCTGCATCCATGGATGAATCACAAAAAATGCCGTTTTCTGAAGTGACTTGCACCGCTTGGTGCCTTGCACTGATTAGAAATTTTGGGGGCTGGAAATGGCAGTTTGAAAGCCTGACACGGCAGGAGCTGCAGACGCTTGGCCTGCCTGGACAGAGACTGACTGCAAACCAGGCCCTTGCCGCAGACGCCTGATAACATGGGTCACGATGGTGATGGGGCTGGGACAGGGATGAAGGGACTAATGGGTGACGCTTTGGTGCTGAGAGCAGAGAACTAGGAGGGCGTTGTTAACCCGGTCAAGAAAATTCTCCATTAAAAAGTATTCATTTTCATTTGGTTCAAATCAAAATGGAAGCCCTGTCAGCAGCAGCTTGTATTTACCCTCCCACATGAAAATAAAGTGGAAAGCGATAAGCCCTTACAATTCCTGCCATAGCTGGCTGCCCTCACTTTTGTTGCAGCTGATGTGTAGTCCCAAGCCATTCCCAGTGCCTGTCCTGTGTCCTGCTGCAGGCAGGCACACCACACAACTGCCCTCCCAAAGAGCTCACGGCTCCCCCCAGCTGAGCCCCAAGCGGGCCAACGAGTGGTGGGAAAAAGAGGCAACAGGGACGGAAGTCTATCTTAGGGGACTGCTGAAGGTGAAATAACTCCACAAACAAAGCCTCTATGCCTTCCCCATGCTGGCACGTGGTACTGGCAAAATGAGCAGTGGTGCCCTTGAAAAGCATGGTCTCAGCATAGCTGGAAAGACTCCAATGAGATGGGGTTGCACTGGCCCTGTCACAAAAATCTACCGTGCCCCCTACACCGACAGTATATTGACACTGTGACCGCAATTCAGTAGCTCAAAAAGCATTATGCTGGCACACCCGAGTTGCTGAAACAAGGGGGCAATGGCAGAACAGAGGCACTTATTGTCAGAGAAGGCTATTGGGAAAGCAGCCATATGGTGGCCCTATACTTCCTGATCTGAACACCATGTAAACAGCAAGTGTTCCCAAGCCCGCTGCAACCCCCCGTCCTTTTCTGTTTGTCCCTACAAAGAGTGATGCCAGAGCATGTTTGGGGTACAAAGACTAGCCAGAATAAGGCCTCCCAGCAACAACAGGTCACACTGACATCTCCAAGGGGGTTTGGCAGCAGCATTTCTGAAAGTTTCCTTGAGGACTTCCTGGATCTTATTGTCCCTATCTGCCCTCTCTTTTTTAATTCTGCAAATAATGTTTTTGAAATGCAGGTTATTTGGGGTAATTCATGATGTCTTTCACTGCCAAGAGAGTCTATCAGCAGTGAATTTCCTGCTGGTCAACAGTTCAAGACTTTGAACAAATAGGATTTTTTCTGTGTTTCTCCAAACTGTATAAAGACAGCACGGCTGTCTGGGAAAAAGCTGAGAATTGCTTGTTTGAGTGTGTTGCTGGCACACACTGGGTTTGGAGATGCTGCACAGTCCATGAAAATATCTCAGTGAAAGAATGTCATTTTCCTCAATAGTTTTGTCACTGAATTGCTTGATCAAAGATACCAAAATTAACCGAGTTGCCATAGGCATGAGAAGAAACATTTTCTCTCAGTTACATCCTATCTAGTTCTTTTACAGAGTAATTATGACTGAGAGAATAATTTCCATCTTTACAAAAAGATATGGGCTACAAATAGCTCACCATTTTTAGGCATGATGGACTCTAACCTTGTGTTTTAGCCAATGTTAACTGGCTTCTGTTTGGAAACACGTTGTTTTAACATCTTCTTTCTGCCAAGCACATGGAAACAGTTGAATGGCTGGAAGATCAAGACCTCAGACTTCAAATCCTCTTGAAGGGAGTGTTTTCAGTGTGTCCTTACTACGTCTCTTTGCCTGCAATCTGGTGAACTGCCTTGTCCAAGACAGGAGGATGGAGCCTTGTACCTGATGGCTGCCTGAGAGCTGGATGCCAGCCTCAGGCAGGACTATAAAGATCATTTAAAAATTCTGCAGCTTGCTTCCCCAACCTATTCACGTGCATTCAGAAGTCAGGAGATGCTGTACTGCTGCATGTCCCTGCCATCCCCATGTCCAAAACAAGTCCTTAACACCAGGGGACTGTGATTTATGTAAAGAGCCTCCACACTCATGTTTTGCTGAATAAAGTGCTACTTTAATGGAGTAGACCTCAATGGAGTGCTTTAATCCTTGGTTGTAAAAATAGACCTTTGTTTAAATTAAACCTCAGCTCTTCCCTCCACAAAGAGACAAAGGAACCTGCACCTATGTTAGTCCAACTACAAGAACATTGTGCTGGGGAACAGATACACCACATCGAACAAGCTAAGCCACAGTGACTGGGCCAACTTATTTCCAAGTGAACAAATTCTCAGAGAGGGAGGTTGTTTGCATGCAGGGTTTAAATTAAATTCAGCCCCTAACAGCTTTCCGATATATCTTTGGGGTTTGTCCAATGGAGGTGCTGCCTCCTCTTCACTCTGGAAGAGCATCTTCCTCTCAGCGCTTGACTGCTTTACAGCAATCAAGCCCTTTGCATTTACATTAGGTTTTCCTTGGAAAAAGAAGAATTATAGAGTAAAAGAAACAGTAAATTGGTTCAGGACTGACACACAATGCTCAGCTTGGTGTGTGATCTCCTATATTCCAACAGATCAATTAATATTGTTAAGAAAAATATCACTGCTTGGGACATACAGAAGCAGTAACAGCATGTAAGAAAACCTTGTAAGGAGAGGGAGCAGCAAAATGGGAGCTCAGAGTAATTTTACATCTGTGGTTGTTCCCCATGACATTTAAATCCATCAGCAACATCCCACCTGGGCACCTTGCATGTGGATTTCTATTTACCAGCCTTCCTGACAGGCAAGAATGACTGTGCTCATTTGAAAGAAGAAAACAAGACTCAATGAATTCCTCAAAATCAAACTTGAAGCCTCTAGCAGAGATGAGAATCGAACATGGACTCTCCAAGTCTGGCATAGAGTTTGTATTTGAAAGTAAAACAAAAGGTTGGGTTTTTTTGCTTTATGATTTGAGTCTCTACAGTCAATCCTATAGAATGAGTTGGACCCTTCCCATCTTAGCCAGACCCAGACAGCTGCCCTATCCTGTCCTCATACCTCACAAAACCATAAAGTTCACATCATATGACACCACAATAGCACAACAGCATCACAGGAGCACTTCCCAAGTTTCTGCCTGTCTGACTGTGAGAGGGAGCTTTCAGCATGGCTGGGGGAATCTGACAAAGATGATTTCAGCAGAAGAGATCTGCCTCGTTTGAATTAAATCTCAGCCACCGGCCCTGGTCAAGCAGGTCCCCCCTTGCTGCTGCCATATCATCATCACAAGATCAGGATTAGTTTTGAAACTCCTGCCTCCTAAAGCAGCAGCAGGAAGCTACCTGCAGCCTTCCCAGCTATTTGACCATGCTCTTGCAGCACAGGAAAAAATTCATCTCAATTGAAAGACTAGGATATAGGAAGTAGAGTGGCATTTCCCAAGTGTCCTCCCCTCAACTCATTGTGGCAGGAGGAGGGAATGGTCCTGTTCCGAGAGAAACAGACGGAATGACTGATTGCATCCATGCCACTGAAAGATGCTGATGAGAAAAACCCAGGCTCCTGCCTGTCATATTTTAAAAACCCCCAGACGCTGGCTTAGAGCCTTTCCTGTCGCTTTCCTTAAGCCTCTGTTGAGGAGGAAGAGTGAAGATCTTGGAGACAGCATTTAGAGTCATAGACAGTTCGGCAAGAGACAATTTTTCACCCCGTTAAATCCCTCTGCAGAATATTATCTGCTGGTTTTCCCTCTTTTTTATGATTTTCTTATGATTATCTCCTGCTGTTTCTGCCCTCAGCAGCCAAATAAATAAATAGCAGTATAGCTGTCAGTAGCTTTAGCTGAGTAAGAAGGCCCTGCAGACAGCCTAGGTGGGCTGCCCCCTCCTTGCCTTCAGCACTGCTGCCCTCCAGGTAAATTCAGGATTTTGAGACCTAATGGCAAGAGGAAATGGGAAGGGGCTGAGTGCAAACACTTGCTTCTCTGCCCACGTTTTGCTCTGAAGACTGGGACACATCACTGTCTCACCTGTAAAAGATGATGATGATGATGATGATGATGATGATGATGATGATGATGATGATGATGATGATAATAATAAATAATAANTATAGCTGTCAGTAGCTTTAGCTGAGTAAGAAGGCCCTGCAGACAGCCTAGGTGGGCTGCCCCCTCCTTGCCTTCAGCACTGCTGCCCTCCAGGTAAATTCAGGATTTTGAGACCTAATGGCAAGAGGAAATGGGAAGGGGCTGAGTGCAAACACTTGCTTCTCTGCCCACGTTTTGCTCTGAAGACTGGGACACATCACTGTCTCACCTGTAAAAGATGATGATGATGATGATGATGATGATAACAACAAGTTGATGGAGGAGAAGGGTTGTGAATATTTAACCTGTGCTTGGAGCATGTTTTTATCATAATCCAAAAGCACAAATGAATAAAAAGTGCCAGAGAGAGGTGAAGGGACTTACATGGGGTCACAAAGCCAGTCTGTGGCAGAGGCAGGAATAAAACCCAGCCAAGCTGATAGTGAAACACTGATGTCTTCCCCATAAAACAATTCTGCCCTTCAAAAATAGAAATGTGCTTCTTTCTCTTGTGCATGTATTCTTTTTTCCTACCTTGCCTGCTTTATTTTCTCCTCTGCCTTGTTTATTTGTACAATGGTTGCCCAGGTGTGCTGAACACTTCCCACACAAAAGCAAAGACAAGATGTCTGTGTCGGGGGACCTACGAGTCTGGCCACCATCTTCATTCAGAGCTCAGGAATTCTTTTGCAAACTCATTTTCTACACTGCCTAGGGATTCTGGCACTTTTGGGGCCATGTTTAATTCATCTCCTGTGACTATGAGATCTTTTGCAAGTACTGTTTCTGTCCTTTTCATGAGCTTGGTGCTCAGATGCCAAGCTTTTTTCTTCCATATATAGTTTTCTTCTTCTTCTTTCTTCTTCTTCTTCTTCTTCTTCTTCTTCTTCTTCTTCTTCTTCTTCTTCTTCTTCTTCTTCTTCTTCTTCTTCTTCTTCTTCTTCTTCTTCTTCTTCTTCCTACTTAAACAAAGCTCTTCCTCTACTCCAGCTTCCATCTTTGGTCTTACTCTTTATTGTCTTTTACTCCTTCTTTGCTTTCAACATTATCTTCCTCGTTTTTAATTTCTGAGAAGTCTTCTCTTTGCCTCTTTGCCTTATTTTATAATAAGTGTCTTTACATCTGTCTTCAAATACCCTCCCCAGCCTCCACATCTATCTCTGCCCATGCCTCCTCTCTTTCCCAACTTGCTAGACATTGCTGGATCTTATCAAATAGATACCTTTCTAGGGGTGCATTGTATATCAATAACATGATAAACTTCTCACTGTGTTTATACCAAATAGACTTATTTTTAACATAACTATTAGAAGCTAAGTCTCAGGGCACTGCCAGCAGCTGCAATAAACCAAGGTTGGCTAGTTTTGGACAATGTGAGATACCTTAAATCAGCAGTCACTTATTTGATCAACATCCACCTTTCAAGGAAAAAAAGCATTTACTTCCTATTTCTGCCATTTCATATAATACATAAGATAAAAAAGGCAGAGGAAGGGTTAGAGACCCATGTCTAGGTATCTACTATTCCATGAACATGAAAAGGTCTCACACTTCCAGCCCTTCTCTCAGTATTTTCCAGACTTCAAACTAGAGTGCTGATGGGAACAATAGCGAATTTACTTGTTTGAGGAAGAAGAAATTTCTTACTCTTTTTTATATAGATGGTGTGATTTCAGTGAGCAAAGAAGTGCCAACCCACTCCCAACTGTCACAGGAACTGGCTTTTTTTCTCTCCTGACAACACTTTGAGAACCCAAAGTTTTTGAAGACGTGAAAACAGGGGCTTTGTGCCTTATCTTGCTTTCTGATTGTGGTCTCTTTCCTAGCACTGGAAAGAGCAAGGATCAAGTCAGTTCCTTTGCACCTATTTACACACTTTATGGGCACTCCATCCACTTGATGCAATCTTTTTCAACTACTCCCTTCCCTCTATTAGGCACTATACCCACTATGAAGGATTTTGTTGAGCTAAGGTAAAAACGCAAGATGTGATCATCAGAAGACAAAATTATCCCTCATGAGATCACAATGCTTTCCAACTTTCTACACCCACAAAATGAGTCCGTGCAGCAACTTCACAGCTACTCTAAGTTGTGCCTAGATGGCCTGAAAACTGCTGCAATACAGGCAGGCAACTGAACATGCATAAATACCAACAATCCTAAGATTAAGTTTAAAAATAAATTTTAAATACCCTTTTTGTAGTTGTTTACTTGGTTTTAAGTGCGCTGATCTCCCTTACCTATTTCTATTTAAATTTATTAAAATATATTGTAATAACCACTGTCCTCAAACTGCAGGCCTGAGCTGATTTGTACCCTGATGCAGGAACCATCATCCTCCTAACCCTACAGAGTTCCCATCTATCTCTCTGAGCCCTCCACTGTTGCTTCTCCTGGCCCTATGCACCTCAGCTCTGCTCCTCCCACACCTGTGAGAGCCAGCACCCTGCCACCAGCAAGAGTCCAATTCAGGGGAGGGCCATGCACTTCTCCAAAACCTGGAGCCAACACAAGCCAGAGAGAAGACAAAAACAAACAGGCCAGGGAGGCTAAGCGCTCTCTTTGTTGAGAACTTCTAGCTGCTTATTCTTCTCACCAACTGAAAAACTTCTCCAACACTGCCAAAATTCTTTGGGTGGATTCCATGGAGGGGCCTGTGGCTACTATCTGTGAAATTTCACCATCTCTAAGGAAGGCCAAAGCATTCTGGAGCTGCCTGGGAGGAGTCCGAAGCAGCTGTGGGCACAGACTTTTCCTCAACAACAACAAAGCTTCTCAGGTAGCCCCTCTACCAAAGCCTGGGGCTGCTGCTTGCGAATTTGCCTGTCTCCAGAGTAAGCCCGAAGGCTCCAAGTGATGACTCAGAGAAGCCCCGGAGAGCTACAGGGCATGGACCTGCCTACAGCAAAAAAGAAAAAAACCTCTTCAACTAACTAGGAAAATTGTGTTGCTGCTACCTGAAACTTTAGTTGTCTGTAAACAAAACCAAAACACTCTGACAGATGTATGAAAAAGCCCTCAAGAAAAAAAAAAAGGAGAGCATGAGCCCCAACAACATCCTACACTGCCTCCCCACACGGCAGGAAAAGGCAAGGGCAGCCAAGTGGAGAGCTCTTTCCTCAGGGTATAACAAGCAGGAGCTGCTGGAGCCACAGATAGGCAGAAATTTTTTTGGCAGGGATTAAATCAAGAATACTTAGGAACAGTCTGGCTAGCTAGAGAGAAAGCAGTCATAGTGGGTAGTTCAGCCCACCATACATTCCACCCTAAGGACAATCAAACCAAAATGATGACTGCCATCTCAGTATCTAGGGCTGAGCAAACATGCCTTGGGATGCAAACCACAAATATCCTCTCATGGAAGTTCTGCAGCTTTTCCTCAGCTCTTTCTACACTTTACAGCCTATTGATACTGCTTCATGATCATGTCTTAGAGGCACCACCCTCCTCTCCACCAAAAAAAAGAAAAAATGATACCCTGAGTGAGCAAAGGGATATGAAAAAGGGGCAAGGCAGGAACACTGCTGCAGGTACAGGGGCAGACTGGGAAGAAGAGGGTGTCAAGTTTGCCAGACAGCATTACTGAGGACATTACCCTGTTGTTACAGGTCAGCCTCAAAGCTCACCCTTACTGCTCCAAGCTGTAGTGGGCCTTTGGCTGAGAGGGAGGGGATCGAGGACCAATTTCAGAGCCTGATGAAGAAGACTGGCTGGCCTAAACCCTTGTGATACCCTGGTTCACAGACTGACAGGGACTGTCTACAGGGAGTCTGGCCAGCCCACAAGGGTGTCTGGGCATCAAACATTGCTAGGTGGGCAGCACAGCACCAGCGAAAGCAGGAGGGCAGCAGCCAACAGAGAGATAAGGCTACTGAAATACTGGCAGGCAAAGCCAGCACTGCAGGACAGCAAGCCAAGGGGAAACACAGGCAGAGCCCAGCCACTGGCTGTGCCATGAGAGCATCAGTGCCACGAGCAATGAAGCATGGCGAGACCTCCAAGAACAGTAGCCAGCATCAAACTTAAGGGTCCACCCACTGGCACAAAGCTGGGAGAGCTGGGCAGAAGCCAGTGAAGCAGAAAGGAACCATGCTCTTGGGTGAGCTGAGTGATGGAGGGGAAAAGGCAGCTGCTTCATGCAACCTCCACTTTCCAGACCTTTTACACTCAGCCACCCTCCACCCAGCTACAGGAGCGTGCACTTCAGCAGAACAATCTCCCCAGGCAGAAAACAGAGAACAGTGGGGTAAAGCAGTGAGAGCACACTGTGCTGAGCACTGGTGGAGATCTGCTGGGACACTGGGAGGTTTGATAAAGATAATGGAGAATACCCAGTGGGACTAAAAAGCCATTGTGCCCAACCGCATGTAAAGACAGACAAAGCTGCAGACCCTGCTGCAGATGTTGTACAAGGTACAAGGCAAGGGACAGTCACTGAACCCCAAAGAGGAAGGAAAACAATCTTTAGGCTGGAACAAAGCTGCTGGCACTCTGGAGTAGAAGCAAAAAAACCACTCCCTTTTCTGCAGCAATCATCAGGCTTGTATATTGTATTTGTGTGTTGCTATTTTTCTCCATTCACATTTTCCAGTTATCAAGAAACTCAGTTTGGGGAGCTGTTGCACAAATCTGTGTTTCTTCTTACCCTGTTTCTGCCACGGATCAGCTCAGAAATGAGTTTTACCCCTGTGACCTCCAAGAAGCTTTCACACTAAAAGAGTACTGCTGAGCACCTGTCACTACAGGAAAACCAGCCCTGAACCACTGATGAAGAGCTCGACTGCTCCTTGTTCACATAATACCTTAACTGGCTTCAGTGAAAGCATTGCGGGAGTGCAGTGAGCAGCCTCCATCCCCAGTGTAGAAATACAACTGCCACTCTTGTGAAGCTACAGCTAGATGGGAATTGAGCTGTTCCCTTCCACTGCACTGTCGAATGCAATTTACTCCCTGGCATTGTGTGATCAAGCAAAGGACGGGCAATAACATACATAGCGGCTTATCCCAGAGAATGGCAGCTTCACCTCTTCAGCTTTTAACTGAGTCTGACTGCAACTTCAGACATGTATCTGTACCACTGCTGCAGTGTTCCCATCCCCAGCACTCGTGGTGAAGAGGCAAAGAAGGTAGCAAAGGTCTTTGGTTGAAACTGGGGAAATTAGCATGACAGTAAAGGCAAAATCCCAAGACTTTGCTCTGGAAGAGTAAAAGCTGTTTAGAGCATTGTGTAAATTCAATGGCAAGAAGAAATAAAGGTGAATTTTATACATTCCTGTTATTGCTTGTACATCTTTGCAATAATGTTTATTGACATGTTTGAATGGAGCACAAGCTGTAGTTCAGTTCAACTGCCTGTGAAAATGGGACATTTGTCAAGAAACAAACCTTACATTACAGATCTTAGCAGCTCTCCTCTTCCCTGTTATTAGTTGGGAAATACTAGAAAAGGTCAGAAGCACAGGAAAAAGGTATCCACCAAGATGCCCAGGGTGCCTTGGCTAGCAATCCCTGAGGTCCAGAGAGGCAAAGCTCAGCAGGTTAATGAGAAGCATCTTAACTTTGCATTGACACTCATGCACAGACTAAAAATATGCATGCACATCAATTACAGAATCCCTATGAGGCACAATAAAGTTAACCTTGCGTGGCCAGAGAGATAGACTACAAACCTGTCTCACTAAAGGTACTTGGCATGGCTTTAGCCAAGACACCCAGTAAGAACTTGGCCATGACTTCCCTTGACACGCAGAAATGTCCTTGCTCCTCCTTTCCACCGAGCCCTGTTCCGTGAGGTGAAGAGCCTCTTCTAACTCCTCTGAATTTTAAAGACCCCTGAAGACATGCAGCACATTTAAAATTCATTAAATGCAAAAGACATTCCTTTCAGGAGCTACCATGTCAGAACTGAATGCCCCAAATTTTGACAAGGCTTGGACTCAGCTCCAAGTCTGGTTTGCTACAGACAGAGAAACAACATCAAGTCTTCCCACACCAAAACTTTTGTATTTGAATCCCTGTGCTGAGCTTTAAACAGCTGATGCTTCCAAATGTATCGTGCTCCGTGATTCTGCTTCAGGCACACTTCACCTCACATCACCTAATTTACACTAAAAACTCTTGGTATGGGGCTACTTCTGTTCCAAAAAAGCATGGCTACCACACAGTTCATGCACTTTAGTCCCCTCTCTGTAGGTACCACTCTCTCACCCTGTCCCAGCAGCAAGTCTGCCAGTACAGCTCATTCCTGAGTGAGAATTATTCCAGTCATACATCATCTCTGCATGTGGCACTCGTTACTGGACAAACCAGACCTAGCCTTGTGGTCCCCTCCCTCCCCATCCTGCAATGTCACTTTTCATTAAGCTCCATAAACCATTCAAGTGACAATTCTCTCTGCATTCATTGCTGCACCAGCCCAGGGAGGAGGAATGGCCTCTGGTTAACATCGCATCACTGCTGTGGCTTTGTTTTCGTGCATGTTGATCAGAAATTACCTGGCTTAGAGAAAGTAATTTAGTGATAAATGATTGCTCATTCAGAGGTAGCTAGTTTCAGCCATAGCTGCCAGGTATTAATCTATTTGTCAATCCTTTCAGATCTTCTGCACTGATGAGCAGCTCCCAGCTCTGGAAAGTGAAGCCCCCTCTTCAGAAGGCAGGGAAGAGGGCAAAAAACGTGTTCCACACCTTTTCAGCTACATTTGCAAGGTGCTCTCAAAGCAAGGAGGACCAAATGGGAGGAATTAGTGAGGGCCAGGCTTCCAGCTTTGACCTTCAAAGGGGCTTTTGAACAGACCTCAAAAGCAGGGAGAGCACAGATTTAAGTTTCAAAAGTACCTGGGAATGTCTGGATGAAATACTGAGTGGGAACATGCCAGCTCATATAAAAAAATCAAAATTCTTCTACTGTTACCAGCTTTCACAGAATTTTCAACAGGAGCATTTCCACAAAAAAAATTTTTGGACACAGAGGAGCTAAAAGTTAAGTGAGTAACTGGGCTATTCACCTAGGACATGCAGCTCTCAAGATCCTGTTCCTCCTCTGCAACAGGAATTCAAAGTTCAGGCCTCCTACCTTTTCTGAGCAGTGACACCTCTCTTTGGTACAATAACTCTTTATAAGGAGTAGGAGCTTTACACCCCTTTTATATCCACCAGTGATTTTCACTAAGAGAGAGGAATCCAGAAAAACAACAGCTTTCCAACACCAGGACAAAGAATGCAACCTCCGGTTTCTTTGGGACATGAAACAAAATCAGTCAGTCATCCAAGCCTCCTTGTTTGCAGAATGCTCATGTAGCTCACAGGACACACAGCACCTCTCCAGATGAGAGGAGCTCCCAGAAACCATGGGGATGAATCCGAACTCTACATGCAAATACTTCTGAAATTCTGTGGCACATTATTTGATATGTGGATCTAACTTTCACATTTCTGGTTCCCAGATGTGGAGAAGTCAGAACATTCACCACAATTTGAAACTTGCAGGCTATTTTCATCATGCCAGTCACAATTTAAACTCCGGAAAAAAAATCATCAGTCTTGTGTTGGATTTAGCGTATTGCTATAGGACACTAGAAAAACTCATGGCTTTAAACAATTGTCCGATGAAGAAGTTTAAAGAGCAGACAGATATCCAAGCCATTATCAGAGTCCTGATAATGAACCACACTCACACAGTGGTCTTCACACAAGCTCCTCATGAAAAAAATTGCACTAGTTTGATGGTGTTTCCTGATGTACTGTGTGTAGGGTTCCTGGAGAAAACTGCTTCCTTTTTGTGACAGGAAACTTCTCATTCTCCTTAGAGTAAAATGTCTGCATGTTCCCTTTCCCTCCACTCCCTGCTGGGATGCAGTCTTGTTTTCTTGAGCCACTCAAGTTTGGAGCCTCCAGTGGCGAGCTAGTGACAGATCATGAACTGACTTACTGAACCCTGCAGGTAACAGGACAGCACACGTGTTGTCTTGAAAGCAGATACAAAAGGCAGGTGGGACACCTCCATCAAAACTCTCTTCTTTCCAGCCCACCCTTCTTCTTTCCATCCTCCCCTTGTTCTTCTTTTCTTCCTCTCCCACAAGCCAGGGAGAGTCAGTATCTGGAAATAATTACCTCTGACTTGGCCCCTAACTGCCCTCTCCGTTATTGTGCTGGTTTTAGCTGGGGTAGCATTAATTTTCTGCATAGTAACTTGTGTTGGGCTGTGTTTTGGATTCACACTGGAAACAATGTTGATAATAGAAATTATTTAGTTACTGTCAAGACGAGCTTACAGGGGGCCAAGGTCTTTCCTGCTTCTTACAACACCCCACCAGTGAAAAGCTGGGAGTGCACAAGGAGCTGGGAGGGGACATAGCTGAGACAGCTAATCCCAACTACCAAAGGGATATCCCACAGCATAGGACATCACGCCCAGCATAGAAAGTAGGGGGAATATTGGCTGGAGGCTGCTGCTCAGGGACTGGCTGGGCATCGGTGGGTTAGAGGTGAGAAACGGTTTTCATTTGCATCAGTTGACTATCTTGGGTTTTATTTATTTTGTATTAAGCTTCTTTTATCTCAACCCACAAGTTTTCTCACTCTTACTCTTCCAATACTTTTGTTTCCCCCATCCTTCTGGAGGAGAGTAACCGAGCAGGTGTGTCACTCTCAGTGGCCGGCTGGGGTTTAATCGTAACACTGGTGACCGTGTCTCAGGCAGAGCTTTAATGGCTGTTGGATAAAATGGCCTGGGGAGGCGTAGGGCTGCCCTTCCAGTTGCAGCTGGGATGGCTTCTCCCTCCACTCCAATGAAGGATAATGATGAGGAGGGATCACCGGCACTGCCTCTGCACCTCAGCCGTGACGACTCACCACGGGCACAGGCATCCTGCCCGGGGCCGGCCGGGACTCCTGCAGGTGCGAGGGCACTGGCGGGAGCTCAGGCGGATTCCCACGCCTCGGGAGTGCCGCTGAGAGCTGTTCCCCTACCTCTGAGCCGGCAGGTTTACAAGCCTCTAATTCCCAGCTACAAGCACTGCTCCCCGTGCCAAGGAAGCAGCGGCGCGTGCTGTCATTCACGCGGCTGGAAGGCCGCTCCTGCCAGCGTTTGTGGCTATCGGACCAGCTGCTCGGGGCTGGGAGCAGATGGCAGGATGGCACACCTGACAGGGAGCAGACCTTCCAAGGACGAAGGGGGAGGAAGAGTTTGCGTGCAGCATGGCCAGCCACAATTCCCAGCTGTGCAAAGATGGAGCAAACGTACCCGCCTCTTCCTCTCTGCCACCCCCCCAAGTTTAAGAAGAGATTTTCACACTAGGGTAAACCTGGACAGGTGTCATTGATACCTCTACATTTGTACGCTTTTCCTGCCTCAGACAAAATGCCCTTCCTTTGATCTAATTACCAAGCATATTGAGCTAATTATCAAGCAAAATCCCAGTTCAGCCTTTCCCATGAGATGCAAGAGCAGTTTTCAGGAGGTCTCAGCTACTTTAAGCCCACTGCACTCCCCAGAAACAATAGCGTTGGAAAAGGCGAGAGCTCCAGGCAAGGGTGAGCATATTTCTTCTCCAGATGTAGTCCATTCTGAAAAGAGGTGAGGACAGAGCACAGGCTACAGAAGTTAATCCCAGTTCCAGCTCTTCATCTTCCCATCACTTTCAGATGAAGTTAACGAAATGAACAAATACAAAACATCACAGAACGCAAGAGATATAAAACAGTGATTATGTCGCGTACAATCCATCCTGAAGAACTGATATGTGAGCACACATACATTTAAATATTTGAAAAGCATCTTTTACAATGAATATCAAAATGACTTACAATCCAAGTCAGAGAAAAATGCCCTTACTTCTCCCTATCTCCCTTTTCTCATTACAGAGATAAATCCCGGGTGCATCTCTCAGTTGCAGAGGGAGACTGAAGAATATATATATATAAAAACATATATATATGTGTATGTATAAAATATACAACAGTAATAATCTCAATAATTTTAAGAGAAGTTTGCTGCATTATACAGGTAGTCTGGGAGATGAGAAACTCTGGGTAATAGCTAGTCTCCCCCCTCCCATCGGCAAAATGGGAGGGAAAAGATACCAGGGAACAAATGCCTAGGCTCGTATTGTATATCAGAAAGTGAAAGGAAAGCAGGAAGAAAGGAGCTGGAAGGATGGCTACACACATGTGGCAATAGTTTGTGGTCCAGCAACCATGGACAGTCAGCACTGTCAACACCAAGGATGTGAGCAATTCCTATCCCAAGATTTTAAATCACGTCAATTATAGAGTGGCCCTCTTTCCATTGCATTCTTGGTTTATAATGAAAACTGAAATGAATCCTGACTTCAGAAGCTCAGTCTTGTTTGTTTTTCATTTTGTTTTGTTTCTTTTCTGCCAACCCCCACAGCTTCTGTGGAACTCAATCAAGAATCTTGGAAGCACTGCTACCACTGCAACCATGCGGCTTCCACACATCACAGGGAGTGATCTGACTTGGGGGGAGTAATTCACACTCACACACACTGAGATGGAGAAATGTTGCTCTTTTAATTAGAGGGCTACACCTCTATTCCCAACTCTGGCCACACCTGATAATATATGCAACAGCACAACTATATCTCAATGTACTTGTCTCATTCTTCTCTGTGATTCCCAAGAAATTCACAGGTGATTTACTTGGACAGATTTTGTACCTGAACCTCTCAATTTTGAAGTGCTTTTCCCTATGTAAATACATACACATCTGTAGGTTTTGATCTGAATGCCTACACTGTCAACATGTGAGCCCTACTGTATGTGCACCCCTGCATCAGCCCCCCAGTACCATGCAAAGGCCTGCAAGGCTGCAACGCCTTTCACTGGAGCAACACACAGTGTCCTGCCTACATAAGGCTGAAGAATCCTGTCAGTACTCCAACGAACATTCACAACCCTGAATCACACCAACATCGTTAATCAGGGCTCTAGAAAACAGAAAGGATTTCCAAACAATAAGAAAAGTTCATTTCCCCCCTTCTTTTTGTCATTAACGAGCCTCAAGGGTGGTTGCAAGCCATATTTTCAAGGCTTGCTCTGTCACCAAAACCACAAAAGGTTGAGAACAATTTACTTTCAGAAGCAGAGGCATCTGGTAAAGCACAAATTATCATTGAGACACATGACAAAAAATTCCAGAATTGGTAGTACTGCAATTGCCTTCTGTATAGAAACCAGGATAAAAAGACAGTCCTGTGAAGTGGCTTCTCAAAGTGTCACAATAAATAAGGGAGGCAGTAAGAAATGCAGCATAAATCTCCTGAACCACAATGTGCTTTTCCAACCAGACCATGCTGTCACCATAACATGCACCCTCAAGACCCGGTGCACCCACATCAATAGCTCTCTGCTGCATTTCTAACCATGCATGCAGTGGATGCCAGAATTCTATAGCTGCACTTGCCATGTAAGGAGCACACAGTCACTTCCTCCCGCAGATGCACCTCTACGTTTACACAGCTGTACACACCTTTCCATGAATATATCCAGCAGCAAAGCACAGTGCCTGGGAAGTTAGAAGCACATGCCAAAGCTCCCATATGTGCAGGATGCCACAGCCCAGCACATGTGCCCTGGATAACTGAACAGAGCCCTATGCCTTGGCTATGTCTCTTACTGTTTGAGCTTTGTAAAAATTGACAGACGTGCACTTCTCCTCAGCTTTGCCTCCCAAGTATAGCACTGGACCCAGGTGTTGAACAAATGATCAGCCAGCTGTAATGTAACTTTAAATGCAAGTTTGTGTACTGGCTCTGGGAACAAGACTGAGAGATGCAGTTGAAAGGAGCACAGTCACTCTGAGTAGAGGATCTGCATAAATCACTGTCCAGTATATTCATCCCTATTGACAGATTAATTCCTTTCTCAGGTTTTGCTTAAAAGTGTACCACTGAATACTAATAACAGTTCCCAGAGCTGCAGTAATGTCACTCAAATCAGGGTGAAAGATGCCAGAGGGAATGATCTACGGCCTTCTTGATGGGGGAAGTTCCCAGCTGCTCCAGCTCCCTAGGCTGGCAGCTGGCAGCAGTGATGGAAGGAGCCACCTCCTCACCCTTGCGAGTGTATGGGATTACCCAAGTCTCTAACACAGGCAGGAGGTTGCTCTGTAAGGAAGAGTGCAGAGATTCTCTTTTAGACCTGGAAGAAAACCTCTCCATGTCTGTCAGAGTGCTATTGGAAATAGCAAGGCAAATCTTCACGTCCCCATAAAACTAGCTGCATATGCAACACAGAAAGGCTGCTGGCCTGAGAGGCTGGGCAGGTAGCAGAGCAGGGAATTTCTGCAATGCTTCCCAGCCCCAGATGATTTCTTAGGTGCATTACATTCTCTGCACCTGAAAAAAAAATGAATACAAAGATATTTTCTCTTAATCAAGTCTCCCAACCGAGGTGTCAGGCACAGAGAAATCGCTTGTCACTCCAGTGCTTCCCAGCATGCGCTCACTGCACCAAGGAATGGAGGGCAAAGGGATTACAGAATTAAGCACTACTGGCACAGCAGCGAAAGAGTGGCCAGGATTTACCTGTCACTCGGAAGAAAACTCCATTTCATTTTGTGATTTACTAAGAGTGAAAGTTAAAGTGGTGGGGCCTGGCCAAGTCCTGGGATCTATAAGCAGGCAATGTCAAACCATCAGCCCATGACAGCCTGGACCAGGCAACTTAACCTTTCTCTGGGCAAGGCAAGAGCAGCTGCAAGGCAATCCCTTGGTTCGGGCTTAGGACAGGTCCTAAATTCCTAACAGACTTTATCACTGCCTGGCAGTCAGCCGAAGGACCAGCCTCATACTTTCGCAGAGGACCAGAAGCAGTGTTTTCTGGGAATCAGGATATTGGCATTAGCCCTGCAGGGCTGGAAAGGTGGCTTCCCGTCTTCATGGTGTTTGAATAAAGACAGCAAGTCTGTAGGGAAATGGTTGTTTAAACTGTGAGCAGCCCACTGGATTTTTTGATGATGATAGCACCACCACCAGCCTGGCAAGGTCTGTCACAGGTGAGGAGGAAGTGCAGAGCAGAGAAAAAGGCCCAGCTAGTACACTTCCTCTACTCTATCTCTCCCTTTCAAGCTGGCTGCTTGCACCAGGCTGTCTCCAGCGGCAGAACTGTCAGGACTGCGGGTGTCATACTCCTGCATCTGCCCCTGCTGATGACCAATGACCCTTAAGGTAAAATCTGTTTCGGCCCATATGGTTTCTTCAGTGAAAACACTCTTTTTTCTCCCCCAAGAAAAGTTTTGACCTCTATCACTCCTAGCTGTCTACTCCACTTACTCATACAGAGATATGATCAAAAGCTCTTGGGACAAAGACCTCTAAAATAACATCTTGCCCTGCTGTTTTGTAAGTGCATACCTCCATCTTATTTCCCCTCATCAGACTTCCCTTCTCCTTCTAAGATCCCACCTGTCTCTGTCTGGGACTGCTTCTCCTCCTCCTCCTCTAAACTGTCCTTCCCAGTTGTACACTGGCTCAATGGTCTAATCAGAAGAAATACTCATTACACCTTCTTTGCAAATTATTGCAGCCTCTGTGTTACAGTTCCACTCTGATTTCTCCCCACATTTTTTGATCATGGTGCTTCCATTCCACCAGAACTGAGATCTCAGAAGGGCAAGGGATGAGCTCTTGCTAAAAGACATAAATCGGCAATTTCACAGGTACTGAGGGGAGCACTTGGATGAAAATTCTAAGTTTGCAGCTGGCTGGCTGTTTTTCTCTAGTTGGCTGAACCAAACTCCAGAGCTGGACAGCTCTCAATTTGGAGAAAAACCCAGTTCACTTGACTCTATTTCAGGTTGTAAAAAGCATAACTAGAACACTTTTAAAAGCCAGGTGTACCTGAAGGCAGATTAATCCCAAAGTGCCATGAATCAATGCAATCTGGTTTCATACTGCAACGATAACCATTCTCAGGCTCTTTATCTGTCAGCCAGCTTTGCTCCTATTGATTGCATCCCATCATAAACTCGACAGCACCTTAGTGCCAGCCGGGGCCTCTCCCCTACCCTGTTTCAGTGCCAAGGGTATGCTGCCTTCCAGCTTGGTGTAATGGTCCCAGCATTGCACAGCTCTGAGTCCACAAGCTTCTGCTTGCTGCCCTTACTATAGTAATTTTGATGCTCTGCTATGTCCACATCTTTTCTCATTCCTCCCTTCCATGTTAAATGCTGTGGTTTCTTCTATTTAGACTAAGTCCTTGAAATCCACCAGTGAACAATTACTCTTTGTTCTATTTCTGATTCTTCAATTTCTTTCCTTGGCCGTTTTCCTTCTCTTCCAACTCCATTCACCTGTATCTCTGCCTGTACTCACACCATGCATTTTAATCCCTGATACTTCTCTCTCATGTCTTTCCTTGCTTTCAAGTTCTTCTATCAGTCTTTTACTTTTCCACTTTTATAATCTGCTCTGAATTGTCTTGTCTCTGCCTTTTTTGAGCAAAATTGAGACTGCCCATGAACATGTAAAGGTATCTCCCTGGATTTTTTTAAAATCTTTCAAAACAAGCCTCAAGGCTCAGTCAAAGCCTGTTTGCCTCAGAGTAGCTACACAAAAAGGCTTGTGCCAGTTACAGGTATAGTTAGTTTTATACACACACACACACACACACACACACACACACACACACACACTTGTTTGTTCTACTTTCTCTTCAAACTTTGGCAATAAAATACTATTCATATTCTCTTCCTTGTCCTTCTGTGGGCCACTGCTAGGCAGAGCTGAAGGGTAAACACAGATTAACTGGTTTATAGCACTTCTGATTTGGCCAGCACAGAGCTTCTCTATGTACATTCACAGCTGTGATACACCAAACAACACATAATTTATCTTTTTTATGCTGCAGGTAAACTCTTGAGACTGCTCATTTTAGATGTAGATTTGTGACATTGCCTCTGCAGAAGTGAGGCAAACCCACAATGCTGGTGGGGGCCGATAGTACAGCCAGCCACCTTACTTGGGTGCAACATGTTCAATCAAGCATGCTTGGGTTTGACATTTTTGCTTCAACATTCACCATCAAACAGCTGGAAAACCAAGGGACTAAGCCTGGCTCCACAAAAGAAAAAACATGGCCAAACGTGGTATGTATCTTGATAAATGGCAGGACTGGGGGATTATAAAGCAGAGAACTTAGCTTTGGTTCTCACAATAGACAGAAACAAATAACCAGATTACTTTCAAGCACCTGCAAGATAACAAGGAGGTGAGTAACAGGCAACATGCACTTGTCAAGGAAAATCATGTCAAACCAATCTAATTTTCTTCAGTGGAAGGGTAATGGGTCTTGCGGACAGCAGAGAAAGAGTTTAGTCATATATCCTGACCTTAGTAAGCTTTCTGGCACCTTTTCTCCAACCATCCCTACAGGCAAGCTTAGAAAATATGGTCTAGATGAATGCACTACAGCTATACAAATGGCTATACAACTTATTGGAAAACAGTACTCAGAAAGTAGTTACCAATGGCTCACAGTCAACATGCAAGGATACACCAGTGGGGTTTCTGCACGGATATGTTCGCAGTCTGGTCATATTCAATATTTTCATTAATGACCGGAATAAAATCTGTTTATTAAATTTGCAGATGGCAGCAAGCTGAGCCAGAAGCACATGTGGAAGATAGGTATGGAATTAAAAATTATCTCATTTACAACATGAATTGATAGAAAGTTGAATAAATACTATACGGGCATGTGCAAGGTATGCTTTGGCAGGTATAACAGTCTCCATTGACAGGGGATGAACAATCAGGCCATTAGCATCCTAGCAGAAAAGGGGCTTACAGGATAAAAGCCAACAGTAGACCATAAGCTCAGCATGAATCACCACTGTCTTGCTAGAAAGGAAAAAGAAAATACAATATACTTGTACAAGGATGAAATCTGCAAAACACAGAAACTATCTTGACCCAACAATAGTGGGACTGAGCCAGAGTACTGTGTCCACCTTGGGAGAATAAAGTCCCAAGGGGAGTGTGGCCCTGCGGGAGAGAGATCTGAGAAAGGGAATGATAATAACCAAAAGCTGAGAAAACATAATTTCTATGGAAGCTTGAGTGCATTGGAGCTGTTTACTTTACAGACGACAAAGAAAAAGATGAGACATTAGACAGTTTTCAAAAACTTGAAAGGTTTCAGAAAAAAAAAAATAAAGAAGATTAAGGTCAGAAGTCACCTCTGAGTTCTAGCAGTAAAAGCATTAAGCACTGGAAAAAAAATTGTTTTATGTTGCAGAGACCCCATCAATAGAAGGTGTTTTAGAGTTAACTAGATCAACATGTCAGGAAACACCAAGTAAAGCTGATCTGGTCTTTCAGCAGTGGGATGAGAGAGATCCTCTCACCACGTTACTCCTACCCATCTCATCATAGTTTCTCTCTCACATAAAACATAAATCCATGTACAAACCTTTCCTCACCATCCTTGCTTGCAGACATGCAAGTTATGAGAAGTAAGCTGGGCTGCTGGTCCATCTGCTGGCACACCACAGAGTGCTGCCAGTGCCTTGTGTGGTGACAGTGACAAGCCCACAGTGCATCTTTGGAACTGGACAGTGGGATGGCTTAAAACTTTTCTTTCCCCTGATTAAGTAGATCAGCTTATGACACAACATATAAGGGATTTACTTTTTGGCATCACTGGGGATGACCCCAGCAATGTAAGAAGCTAAGGCAGCAGATCCCAAAATAGGGGTCTTGACTCCAACAAAAAAAGTCTGAGATCTTGCAGGAAAGATCACTGCCCCAGAAAATGGAGCAACAAGAAGAAAAGTTTCCAAAACTCCTGAGCTAAGGGCTTTTTCTCCAAGAATCCAACAACTTTCCCACTCAACTGAAAGCTGTTTTGCGACACAAATCCTATATCGAGGTAGTGGCCTTTGTAACTCTATATTCCTCTGCAGTATAAGGAGCAGCAGGACAAACACAAGCTCCTATAGCAGTGACCTGGGTTATCAGGCAAGTCTGTGATTAGACCTGCTCAGAAAAGGGAATTTTGTCCATGGGGAAACCACACTGTCCAACACTTTCCAAGCAAAAGCACTCTGTCTGTACATTCCTGTCCTCTTTGCCTGTAAGTGGTTACAACAGGCACCACTGACTGGGGACCAATTACAGAGGCCAGCCCTAGCACCAATACTTAGATTATTTCCCTGTACATGTCCCAGGCTTAGCTGTATGGGATCTAGGCAGTCTGGACTTGAAAGGTAAATCACAGGATAACAGTAGAACGCCAGAGCATTTTTCATGACCTTTCTAATGAAGATATTCAGATCTCAGAATGTTACCAGCTGAAAGGACAGCCATGCCTTCTCTTAACAACTCTGTGGTGGGAATATGAATGACTTTGCACCACCACATAAAAGGTATAAATGCCAAGGGGAGAGAAAAATGGCTTGGGTCAGTCCAAATGCATCACATTAAGGAAGAAATAACAGCAAGAAGAATAAGAAGATGAAGGATTGGGGTGAAGGACTCCTTAGCTCAGAGTGTGACACCCCATATAATTCTCACCAACAAAACACATGATGCCTTATCTTACATGCCTTTGCATGTGTGGAACATGCAAAACAATTTCAAGATTAGATGCCTGCAATCATGCCTGCTTGTACAGATGTACACATGCATGCCTCTCAGTAAACAGAGCTACTGATTTGGGAGGCCACTTCCCTTTCTGTGCTTTTCTGAACCTCTGCTGATTCTTCTTGTGAAGTTTCCAGATGGTGTTCTTATTGAAATGGTAGCTCAGTGCTCCCCTGGACCCTCACATGGCTAAGCATTTAGCCACTGCCACAATGGGAAACACCTCTTACAATTCAATTTGCTCTTTCTCAAGGATTACTAGAAGCACCCACTCTCACTGTAGCAAAATCTTAGGCTGCAATGAATGATTTCACCATAAGAGGTTTCAACTGTCATGGGCATCAAAATGGCTTTGCAATGACTATGAGTAGATTTAACTCAGAAGTTTGACAGTCCCATGTGCTCAACAGCACACCGAATGATTCAGTAATGACAGTGTACACATCTCCGCAGGGGCCCCAGTGTGAAGATGCACTGAGCTTGCAGCCCCATCTCCAGAAACAACAAGGCATCTCACTCCCTTGGCTGCATTTGGGCAGGAAAACAGCTTTTCTTTCAGATCACAGTGAGCATCAGTGAGCAAAGGCACCAGGAAGGATTACCCCTCACTTCTGGATGTCCGTGACGAGTCTCCCCCTATTCATTCACTTCATGTTGCATTAACTGTATGCAATGAGATTTTTATGCCATTTACAAAACTGTGGCAGTAGAGATAAGCAGCAAGGTGTGGCAGGAAGCATTATCAGAGGAAGAGACACAACCCACAGCTGATACCAGACTAGGGCACAAACTAGCTGTTTTATGACTGTGTTGCAAAAGGCAACACCTCTCCTCATAGCACAGTATTTGTAAGCTGGGGCACTGGAATAGGTCCAGAAAGGAAAGGATGGATTTTCCAGCACACCACCCCACTTCACATGATGCCTGGGGCATGGGAAAGGAAACCCCCCTGCTCTATGCAAGATAAAATGCTTATGTTGAAACAGCGTTACTCCAAGTTTGGTATCTGGAGCAGGTGCAGACATTTGGCTGGCTTTCTCAGCAAGTGCAGCATTCACAACTGGAGACAGAATTTTTCAAATGAGCTGATATCTCATTTGGGCAACAAACCTAGCATCCAGGTTTTCAAAACAGAGCTCTTCGTGCTGGGAGCAAGCATGGCTGAAAAACAGAACCTGTAATGACAGTCACTGGAAGTCTTGCAAGGCAGCACTACATTTGCTCAGCACCTGTTAAATACTCTTGTGTGGATCCTTCAAAATTCCTCTTGCCCTTTTTGAGACTGATGATTGATCCTCAGTCACTTAGCTGACTTCACCTATTCAAGCCTCATGATATGGAGATAAATATTTCTACATTTTAGAAAGTAAAATGCAATTAAAGTATTTTCTAGATAGACTCAAGGAGTATAGTGAGAAGTTTTAGAGATTTTGGAAGCAAATACTTAACCTACAAATTTCTTGTTTAAAACAGATTTCAAAGAAACTTTCCACTTACAAATAGAACATAATTTTCTTCTGCATATGGACGTACAGTCAATTCTTCTGTCCTTCCCAAACGTCCTCCTAAAATTGCTACCATAAGGAAATCTGAAGCACTCCAGCTGCTAGATTAATCATCTACATCCTATACACAAGCCACACAACTCAGTTTCACTTCTGAGAGAGTGAAAAATACTCTTTCCTAAGCAATTCTTCTGGTAAGGCTTATAGAAACCACAACAAACATTGAGAACATACACACATCCATATTAAGATAAGAGATACCTGGGAATGTGCCTGTGCAATTAACTTCCTTCTTGATGAGGATATGCCCAGTGAAAGAAATCTGCAACAAGCACAGGGCTGATGCATTTCAAAAGACAACATGAATGTTAATACCTAAAAATCATTTCACAAGCTTCTAAAAAGTTTTACAAAACTAAAATGGCCAGGTCCTGTAAAAACGCCAGCAGAAGAAGAAGATAGGTGTGAGCTCAGGAAAGTCAGTTATAAAATAGAGGAGGTTCCAAACTCTGTATGATTCTACATAAAAGGAGAATTACCAGAAACAGTACCACTTTTGCCCTGGAAGATTATTTCTGCAAGATGACATCTGGTTTGAGTACAAAGTGCCAAGAACATTTCTACAAGTGACAGGTAAAACTACTGACAGATGCGAGGTACGGCTGCATTGTTTTAATAACAGTGTTTCCAATTTTATAATAGGGAATACAAAACTTTTACTTGCTGAGAACAAAACACTTTACTTTCCTAGGAAACCAGTTTACTTTTCAAAGCTGCCTCTGGTACAGCTGACAAGTGCTTAAAACCATGAACACCTTAAAGCAGTGAACTTAAAATAAACCAGCAGTACAGGTGAACACACTGGATGCCTGAACCCATGACAGGAGCACAACCCCAGACATACACCCAAGTAGATTGCAACAGTCAGTCTGACAGCTGATACTGCCTTCAGAATGACTGTACCTGCAACCAGCACTACGAGACATCTCCTCAAAATAGGCAGATTTCTCTTGAACAACTCCCAAGTGCAGAAAAAATCCTGCTTTTCATGCCTTCCTCATTATTCCCTGTCATTATCAACATCTCATCCTTCATGTTGTCTTCCACCAAAAACAATCTCAGGATCTTTGGCAAAAACTGTTGCATCAGTGAGAGGATTTCCCCTAAATTTAAAGAGACCTTGATAAAACCATTTGTTAATGATTCCAGAAACTTGTAGGGACTGCAAAAATTCTGCAAAAGACATATGGAAGATAGAAAGACTCAAAATGAGTGCATGTTAAACATTTCCAAACCCTTCCAAGTTTTGGAATGCTAAAATATGTTGGATCATTAAAACATTTCCAAAATGTTTTAACATTTTAATGCATACAGAAGCTTTAATCAGAATATGATAGTCCAGGACCCAGAAGTGAATATTACATGCCCCAGTAGGAGACTGCCAGCCTCCCTTTCCACATGAGAAAATCTTCACAATTATTAGCTCCTAGTATGTGCTGGCACATCAGAAATAAATTTCTCTCAGAACTAAATCTTCCTAGGAATCTTTTTGGGAAAAATACACATTAAAAAAGAGTGTGCATTAATTTGGCAGGGAAATACGCCCCTGTTCTGCACATGTATGACTATTTGTGGCAGATCATGAGTTTGCAGTTGGTATTTTCCGATCCCGTCTGCAAGGAAGAAAATGGACTCCTGAGAGCTCTTCCAACCTTTCATTTTTGCTATTCTAATATTGGACTGATTCCCAAGCAAATGAATTACTGGATGCAATGCAGGTTAGACACTCCAGGGTACATAATGAATGGGAGGTTTATTATTATTTATATATATATAATGTGTGCATGCGGCTTTGCAATTAGCTCATGGGTTTAACTTCCAGACATGTGTGAGCAATAGAAAAGAAAACAAGCAATGCCTCTGTCTGTGCTCATAAATCCTTCCCATGTAAAATTTGTCTCCTCTTGCTCTGTCCTTGACCAAGTTTCTCCAGCCCATGGTCCCAGGAAGGCCCAGTTTAATTGGGGAATGACTCCTAACCTGCTATGGAAGAACAAATCTTATTGCTGTGATTTGTGATAACTGCTAAGAGGAGAAGAGAAAGCCAAAAGCCCGTAAGTCCTTCCCTGATACACACCTGTAACACACACCTATAACACACTTCCATGAAAACCCATCTCCAAAAAGCTCCTCAAGGGCACATCCTACAGCATGGTTAAGCTGGCCTGCCAAGTGGGCTGGCACTCTGGCTCAGCCCAAATCTTGGCTCAAAGTCTGCTTTCGAGGAACAATCCCCAAAGCATTCAACCCCCAAAATGTGGTTCCACAGGAGCAGAAGGGGGCCAGGGAAACCAGACAGAGCACTTCTAAAACCGCAGCAGCTGCTGCTCAGCCTGAGCAATTCCCCTTTATTTTTCCACTGGGAAACCTACTCTAAAGACAACATTCACAATGGGTCTGAGTAGAGGACTGGGAGCTGGTATTCCTCATCCCCCTCCAGCCTGGTGCTTCCACACAGCACAAGAGCCCTCCTGAAATCCTGGCCTGTACCTTGTTCCTCCAGCAGACACCGAAGGGCAGGTTGGCTCTGCAGGTGCCTGGGAGGGCAGGCCGGCGGGCACCTCCAGGCACACAGGATGCTGCCAGGGAAAGCAGATTTGCTAAGGGGCTCAGCCAGCTCTGTCTCCCACAACCATCCCGTTCTGGCCACCAACAGAACAGGCTGTGCAGCACTGGCACGGCCTGTGGGGGCTTGGCACACCTGCCCTGGCATTCTGCTCCCAGCCACGGATGGCTCTGATGTCACAGCAGAGTGGAACAGCTCCCAGAAGAGGCCAAGAGACAGGAGGGGGAGCTGCCATGCCCTGGCTCCCTGATGACCACCGGGTCCCTCCTAGGGCTCTGCCCCCAGCAATCCCACACAACCCCAGCCCTGGGAAGGGCTGCTGCCATGCCCGGCCCCCACAGGGCTCTTCAGCAAACACAGAGCAAAGGCACAGCTGCCATTGGAAAGGCAGCATTACTTAGGTGAGGGAAGCCACCACCTGAGTGTAACAGGGAGCAGTTTCCTTCTGTAGGATGGGACATGAGGGGTGACAGACAGAAGGGCTGTACCAAGCTCTGGCAGGCACAGTGCAGACAAGGGAAAAGCAAGAGGAAGGCTGGAGCCTGCAGAAGGCCCAAGGAAGGGAGGAATAGCTCAGATGAGGCTGATGCCATGGCCGAGCAATGAAAATCGCTGGCAGCCCTCCCACAGAGGTGTGACTTTGGCACAGCTGGTACACTACCCGGAGAACTTGTAAGACCTCCTTTTCTGCTTTTCCCCTTCCCTTAGAGGGAGCAGCATGCCTCTATATGCTGCAATTCAAGCCTCTCCTCCCTAGCAGAATAAAAGTAGAGATTGTAGAATTATAGAATATCCTGAGTTGTAAGAAAACCCAAAGGATCAAGTAGTCCAACTCCTGGCCCTGCACAGGATAACCCCCCAAAAAAATCACACCATGTGCCAGAGCGTGCTGTCCAAGCGCTTTGTGAGCTCTAGCAGGCTTGGTATGGATGGGAAGAGAGAAGGTGCACTCTGGCTTTGTCTAGACTACTGCTTTAACTCACGGTAATTGCTCCCCAATTAGCCAGAGTTAGCTAACACATTTGTAAACACCAGTCTAGACACTGCACAAACATTTGTTCTAAGACACATATGTAAAATAGTTAAGTGGATGCTAAAGCAATTAGGTATAATCTTATTACTTCCCTTTCTCGCATCCCCTTTTCACCTTTAGCTGGAGCACAGACTGGAGCTCTGTACAACAGGACCCTTTTTCAAAAGGCACTACAAAGGTAAACCTTAGGGCTATCGCATGCAAAACCCTGATAAGGTGCTATTAGTTCCCAGCCAACTTTAAAAGACACAGTACCGTAGGGTTTTACAGCAGCAGACGTTCAATGCACACAGAATCCACTCAGAAGGTGTAAAAGCCTTCTGAGCTTCTCAATTTTGATTTATATTCTCTTTTTTAAAAAATCATTAGGCAGTAGATTTTGTAGTGTTCTTTATACAGACAGACCCCTCACCCCCTTTGTTATGGCCGTATATCAAAATGTAAGGTTTGAACGTGACATTCACACTTCTGCTACTTTAGCACACACAGCAACACGTTCCCCTCTGATTTTCTTTCAAAGATGCCTTATCAGTCTTTATATATGATCATAATGTGGAGTATATATCAACAGGCTTCTTCAGAGCTGGAGAACAATTGCAATCTCTGAGCACTTTCACAATCCTGTGAGCAAAAAAGCAAGTTAGGGGTTTCCAAATCTAGCTTCCAGCTTCCTGCTCCATGCACACACCTCCCTCCCCCAACTGTCAGAATTCTGCAGCTTGTATCCAGCAGAACAGGAACTGGCATCTGGATGGAAAACATCCATTTCTGCAAGGTTCTTGGGATACAAAACAATACACTCTTCTTCTCCTCCCAGTTCCAAATAGACAATGCAGCCTCTAAATGAACCTCTGCTCTTCTACAGGAGTTGCAAGCCAGGGGCAAGCAAGTTGCAAAGGGCTCACCATCCATATCCCAGGCTGTGCTTCCCTTAAGGCTCACACCAACCACCATCTCCGTTTGCAAGCACGTTATTTGGCACGCTTTGGTTTGGATGGCCAAACTTCATCCTAGTACTGCATTTCCCTAACAAGTCAGCTCTCCTGTGAATTCAAAATGACACCAATTTCACTGCTAACCCTCATGGCACAAGCAAATTTCAAAATTATTCACAGAAATTTTATAACGTTTTCCTTCTGGGTCTGAAACAAGAAAGAATCTTCAAATTCATATCATCCAATGCTTCATTCTTATTTCTTGAAATGCCCCAAACTGCTCGATTTCAAGCTGTTTTAGCGTTAAGATGCATTTTCCTTTTGTCTTATAAAAGTCTGAGGAAGGTTAAACGCCTCTGTTCTTCGCTAGAGGCTGTGCTATGTAGATCGTATCTCCTGTGATTTAACTCTGTTTAGTCAGAAGGGAACCACCATCATGTACCATTTTGCTCTTTTCTTCAAGTTCAGCTGGCTAGAGAAGAGGGTGAAAATGACAACCCCTCCCAACCTAATAAAGGAAAACAAAATTAGCTTCATGCATTTTTGGAACTAATTAGAAATCAAAAGTTTAAGCATACTAAAAAATAGTATGATTTTGCTTGGGTCAAAACTTGACTCAAAATCCTCCACTTTCATTTTATTAATAACAGCATGGGCGGGGGGGGAGCGAAAAATGTTGAGAAATTGGCTGTGCACTAAAAATTCCAAACCTACTGTTGTTTCAGCTGTCTCCAGGTGCTTGGCAAAGCAGCTCACCTGTGTTTTGAATGAATGATCTTTAGCTGAGATATGCCTGGCCGCACACACCAGTTTTAGCAATCAAAAATCACTTAGTTAATTTGCAGTTATTTGGTGTTAAGAGAAGATGGCACTCAGAGAACCTCGAAGAGGCCAGGCTTCTGCTTGCCACATGGCAAGTAGGCTGTGGATGCTGGTAGTCATCACTGCCCTGCCTTGCTGCTGCTGAGGATGCCAGGTACTAGTGACAGTCATGATGGGACTCTGATAAGCATGCACAGCCAAGCAAATTAAAGTTGTAGGCGGAGCCTACTGTCAAAAGTTGTTTAAAAAAAAAAAAGGAAGGGGAAAAATGTACATTTTTTAACCTCATGGCAACTGTCAGAAGTTATCTCAAGTGGAAAAATATCACACTGATAGCATACTTTGGGTTTACCACAAGATAAACTTGGTAATGTCAGCCTCAGGCTCAGCTAACTCAGACTGACCTGACCTAGATTATTTAAAAAAAAAAAAAACAAAAAACCTGATTTTTCTGTGGTTTTCTGCTTGTTAACCACATTACACTGAAATAAAAAAGACCTAAAATGCACCAAATTTACAAAGGTGACTAAATTCTTTTCAGATTATAACAAACACTTCCATTTCCACATCAAATTGAGGCCTGTATCTAAGAAGTCAGCCACCTTCCCCATCTACCCACCCCCGCATTCTAGAAACGTTATGAAGCAATATATTGCTTGGATCAAATCCCCTAACACCAGGATCTACCCTGCTGCTTTCTCTGGGAGATCACCAGGACATGTGACAGCATCCTTTAGCAGGCTGCAGGTGACATATACTTGACCCCACATACACAGAAGGCCACGACGCTCTACTCAGCATGGATGTTTTAAGGAAGGAAGCATTTAGTCCAGTGATCTTAGAAAGTTCAGGGGCCAGCTGGTATGAAAGGGGAGTGAAAAGAGCAGTCTGCGTGTACCCTGAGACTCAGTGCCCTTGGCCCAGGCGCTGGCTCCGGTGTGGGAAACTGAATGTTGCTTTTGGGAATGAGCAGCAGCTCTGCCATTTACATACATTAATCCTTGGAAGTACAGGAGGCATTATCATTTGCCAGACTTGTTTGCATAATGAGGAACTCCCAAGAGAAATTTCTTGGAGAAGTGTTGCCATTAATGTGCGGGTGTTACCACGGCATTTCTATGCAGCTCCCAATCCCCTTCTCCTCTCCCGCCCCACTTACTCCCACTCATTGAAAACGTGAAGTCCCTGCAAGAGCCCCTTGGAGCACCAGTGTCGGACGGAGCCCAATGTGCCATGTTCTCAGAAGGTTTTCACACTCTCTGATACCCTTCACATCCAGCCCTGCTCGGTCAGCCCAATGGGTTGTGCTATGCCAACGATTTACTGCCTCCCTAAGCAGGCAGTAGGTCAGGCAAGACTTTTTCCTGGTGAATTCATTCCTGGTGAATAGCTATCACCTTTTCAACCCTTTCTCAAAGAAGGGCGTTGGGCCACATGGAGGTGAGAAGGACTGAGTAAACAAAGACTGTTTTGTAAATGAGGTGATCAACACTCTCCTGCAGAAATACAGGCAAGGAAAGTGAAAGACAGAAAGCAAAAAGGTTTTTCAAAAAGCAGAGAGTGTTTCTGAGCTAGCACTGGTGTCCCCTTTGAACCTGCGCAGCGGCAGCAAGGGCAGCAGAGGAGCTGCAGTGCTGCCAACGGGGAGGCTCCTGGCATCACCCTGAGTGAGGAACCTCAGCTCTTCCCTCTTTCTGCAGGGGTGCAGTGACCCAGGCCCTCCAAGTCTCAACAGAAGGTGAGAGCCCATGTTGCCAGGCAGCCTAAATAATGGCCTCTAGTGGGTTCAGCAGTGTTTTAAGAGCCTGAAAAATTGCCCAGGAAGCTATCCACCCCTTCCTCCTCCCCTGCCACTACCCCTTCCACTAATTCAGATGCATTATCGGGACTGGAAGTGCCAGCAAGCCCCTCCTCTCCCTCTCAGGGGCTGGCAGCACCAGGGAAGAGAACCCCTGCCAGCCAGTCTCGCCGGCTTCTCCATTTGTTTTCATTTTGTCACCAGACGTTTCTATTTAAGTTGCTTGGAAGGATATCTCAATAACAGCCCTACTGGGCTCAAGGAGACAGAGGCTGACAATGAGTACGCCTTCCTCCTTTCTCCTGAACATTACCCTCATGTCAAAACATCCAGTCATATTGTGAGGGAGATGGGGAGAAGCAGGCACACCCAGGAGCTCTGTTCCCAACTTCCTACACCCCCTGTACCACCTCAGCCATTGATGGAAACTGAGCTGTTCGTGAATCCCAGGTGCTACCTTGCAAACCAGCTCAGACAGCTCAGCAGTTGTGGTGCTAAACCAATGTCATCAAGGGCTGAAGAGATGGCCTACTCCACTCACATAGTTTAGACTGCAGAGCAGAAACATTTACACTCATGCACAGGTGCCCATGCAAAATGCCTTCAAACTCATTCCTGCAGATCCTTTGGGGTACTGCATGGTTTTAGCACAGGGTCCATCCTTCTGCATACTGAAGAGAAGCCAGACTTTGGAATAAAACTTGTGTACCCACCCTCTAAAAAACAAATGCTTACAGGGTGTGGGCTACCCCACACACTGCCTGAAGAGATTAGCTCAGGTATCATTCCTGTGTGATGCTGCATTGCACACAGTGTAGGTGTTCCTGAGCTGACTCTACTGATGACCACTGCAAGATAGTCTTGAGCCAACCCGAGCAACCACAGCCAAAGGTCAGAGATGCAAATAAATTGTTCTGTACCTTTACACTTCCAAGGGAAAGTAATTTCCAAGGATGTTACATAATTACAGCTAGGAGTAGGAAGTCTATCCTGTGGGAATTAAGAATGAAAACTCAGAATCCCTACATATGAGATCCAGATTTTACTCTCAGCCCTGCTGCTGACAAACTGTGTGAATCTGTGCACTTCATCTATACACACTTCACTTTCCCTTGCATAAAATTGTGGATGTCTTTGCAAACCTGTCCTTGAGCAGAACGCAGCACACACTTGTGTGTTATTATAAGTGCTTGTTATTGTCACTGGTGTCACACTGATGGCCTGTGTACAGTTTGCACAGCTGAGTACAGTCAGACTGTAGGGGGCTCGCAGTTCCCTGCACCAGTGTTTGTGCCAGGCAGGGCCTGCTGGGCAGTGCCTGACGAGGACTCTTTGCTTGCACCCCCTGGGGCAGCCTGTGCACAGCTGTGTGCAGCTGTCACATCATCTCTGGAGGAGACTGCATCTTCTGTCACATTCCTCTGCATGCTCAGCGATACATATTCACACTCTGGATGTGGATTACTGTAAGAGGGATGAATATTTAGACCTGACTATCTCTGAGTGCATCTCTGTGTACACATACATACGAGAACTGGGTCAGGAGAATCTCTCTCCTTTCATGTAACTCATCACAAAATCCCTATACCCAATGTCACCTTTGTAAGTTGTTTTGCAAGGCCCTGATTAAAACATCTGCTTCTCTTCCTGCTTTGCTGAGAGAGGAGAACATCCACAGAAAGAAATGGAAGAAGCGATTAGCTTAGTCTCCAAGGGGGAACCCTTGAACAGCTCAGAAAAGCCTGTGCCAAGGGGAGGACACCGGAAAACGAGAGCCAGCCAAGGAAAGAGACAGATGGGGCCAGCTCTATTCCAGTTCTCATCTGCCTTTGCTGCTCTGTGCACATAATATTCTTACAAGGTCTAATTTATAAACCCAGCTCGTGTTTATAAACTCTCCTGTCCTAATGGAAATGAAAACATTAATACAACCCAAGGATTCTTCACTTCCCAAGTTTTAATTAAAATCATAGGTGTTAAGAAGCAAGACTGTCTTCGTGGAATACAAGTCTAATGAAGTATTTCCTCACATAGCACAAATCTCTGTGTGCAGTCCCAGATCACTGGCACTGGGTGCCCAAAACACCAACCCCCCTGGAACCAGGAGTTCGCTTCTTGAAAATTAGAAAAACAAATTATCCTGCAATTTGTTTCAAATAAATGTAGGTGCCAAGATAGAGCTGGAAAAATAATACTAAGTAGGTAAAAGAAACCCCAACAACCTAGCACAGCCATAAAACTTGATCTCTTAATTGACTAACTGGAGGCGATTGTGACTTCACTGCATGCCAGTGAGAAGGGGCTGCATGGCAAAAAGGAGAAGACTCCATTTGGGGACAGTGCATGAAGGCACAGCAAAGGAGAGGCAATGGGGACGAAGTAGCAAAGTGGGAAAAGGCAGCACAGAAGGTTGGAGCAAGGGTGAACAAGGACACTGGGGAGGCAGGTAAAAATGTAAACACATGAAAATTGCAAGACCAGATCACACGGACCTGTTCCCTTTGCCTCCCATGGGACCAAAAGAAAAAGCAGGAACGGAACCAGCATAGAGTGACATATGTGTGTAGACACAGATTAGGGGACTGATCTTTGGCAGGTGTAAAGCTGGCTGGAGGTCAAGGCTGATGGCAGAACACCAGTTACTGCAAAATGAAGCCCAGCAGAAGCAATTTCCCTCCACCATCCAGGGAAAAAAAGGGTCTAGTCTGCCAACATCAGGACTGCTTTCTATCCTACTGCATAATGGTGCCTGCCGTGTCATAGGAGGCATATACAAAGAAGGGAGGAGACTCTGAAAGACAAAGCCAGTGTGAAAGTATCAAAGCTGTGTAGAGACACGAGGACTCTTAATAGGGAGAGGGTGACTGCCTCCAAGACTGCCTCAAAGCAGAATGATGGCATTGTTGACATCTCTCAAACAGCTTAACACCAGTCTTTTATGGATTTGTTTTCATTTTAAATGCTTCCAACTCACTCTAGGGGAGCTAGGACTAGGACTAGCTAGGACTTCACTCAGAGTAGAGTGGGTGTGTGGTCCCAAGCTCCAGTCAGAACTCTGGAAGTTTTCACCAGCCACACTTTGGTCTGAATCTTATTTCTAGAAGATTGCATCATACTGCAGCCAGTAGGTTGCTTGTCCCACATTCTTCCCAGCTTCGGGCAAGTCCACTTGCTCAACAGTTTCCTGTGATGTTCTTATGATGCTTGATTAATTCTGTATCATGGTGAGATTAAAAATACAAAAGCCCTTTTCCCCCCCTACTGTTTCTTTTCTTTTGTACTTGTCACCTTGGGAGACAATGGAAATGCAGAAACACATTGACCAGAAAAATGTGACTCACAATTGAGGGAGCTGCAGCAGTTGTGTCCTTGGCCTTACATTCTGGGTTCATGGTGTGAGGCAGGAGCAATGGAAAAGAAAAGCATCATGTCCTCAACCAAACACTGCTCAAGACCTGAACATGCTTCTTTCAAACCCACATCTAGCCAATAGAACACATCTAATCACCAATGTCTTGCTTCTGACTCCTGTCATTCCAGAGGCAGCAACATTTATAGCTGGAAAAATCACAAGATGCTGCAGATGGGACCTTAAATAAATGGAAGGACTCCTGTCAGCCTCAGGTGAAGTTGCAAGCAAATGCCTTTTCTGTCAGGAGGGAAGAAATTCACTGAACGTTCTCCCATCAATACCAGTACTGTGAGGTACAATGCCTTCGGCTAAAAGAGCCTTCTTGGCTCACCTGAACTTGTACAGGGTGCAAGAGGAGACAGGGTGTAGGTGCTTGAAAAGTGAGGAAAACAGAGGATTTGCTGTGTTTGAGAGGTAAACGTGCTTTCTGTCCCTTGTAGAAAGCTGTATACAGTGCTAATGAGGCCAAAAAACGGAACTGAAAGCATCACTGACCTTTGCAAATTGCTTCCTAGTTACTGGCCTAGTGTGGGCAACTTACAGTTTTATTCGGCTACTCCTTTGGTCAAGGTCTGTATGGTTTTTTTTAATTTTATCCTAACAATAAAGGGGAACTTTTAGCATCATTTAAAAGTGCAACACCACAGAATCAAATGGAAATGATCTTGCAGATCTAGGCGTTATAAATCAGCCAATAGAAAAGAATGTTGTGCAGTACTAAGAGAAACAGGACAAAAATGTGCACTTAGATATTCTTGACTAATGGTTTGTATTTTATAGCACCTTCCCTTAGAAGATTCAAACAGCAAACAGAAAAGATTCACAGTAAACAGAAAAAAGAAACAGGGCAAAGACATACTTTGAATGTCTTATCCTGAATTTACAAGCCCCACTCCCAGATGGTTACACCAGTTGACACCATCTGGAGACCAGGATTGTCACTTCCCTGTGCTCAAAGCTTAGGTAAAGCTCAAAGAAATGAAAAATCTAATGTCTATGATATCACACCCTTGAAGTGATACAAGGATCTGGTGCTGGCTTTGTAGAGACCCACTTGGGAAAACAGTGGAGAGCCAGTCTCCACTGCCTCAGTACAAATCTCTCATCCTACTTTAGGTTTTTCTCTGGGATGGTGTCATCAGCATCAGCATCATGAAAGACAGGCACTAAGAAAGATCTTCTGAACTTGGTCTGCTCCTTTTACAAACAAGCTCCTACTATGCATCTAACTAGCAGATAAATATTCTACCCCAGTCATTGCTGTCATACCTGAGCACCCATTGACACTGTCCTTACTCCCTTCAGGTTAGTGACAGATAAGCAGAAATACTGTAAGACCAAGGTCAAGTTTAGAATCATAAAAGCTCAAAGAAAATTCACAGTTCTTGCAGGCTGGTCCTGCAAGAGATGCCAGCAAGTGACTCAGACAAGATCACAGCTACAAGAAAGTCACAGTTCTGGGGACTGCCCTTCATCCCTTGAGAATTAAACACAAATGCAAAATAAGCTGCTATTACTGACACCACAGCAGTTTATCTCTAGACAGTGACTGATTTGACAATGTTTTTATACCTAAGAGTAGAGATCTCCCTACTAATCTGATATATCTGACTGACATATACTGCTTTTAATAGCCATGGACTCCCTCTTCTAGATATAGTTGTGAAAAGACAAACGTGCACATCTTGTTTTTTTTCCAGTGTTATTTAGGGAAGAAAGAAAAGGAACAAAACGAAGATGTTTGATTTTGACAGTATCTATCCTGGCATCTCATGCCACTACTTTCGAGAGCTAATGGAGAGTGATCACAATGCCAAAGGAACTCGAGCAGACAGAAAGAGCTGTTAAGGAATCAGAATAAGTTGCAAATGCATCTAGACAAGTGATTAGGAATCTCACCTCCTACCTACGAGCAGTCAGGGGCTGTGTTCCTCCTACTGCACTCAAGCAGGGACAGGGCAGACCTTGCCTGAGCTTGAGATGTCCCAGCTGCCTGAGGAACCTGAGTGTTTATTTGCAAGCAAAACTGCATTTGGATTTTGCATGCACCAGTTTTGGCTCAGGGAGCCAATCTCAGATTCCCTCCTAATCCTGGTTAAATGGAAACGCCTAAAAAGACAAAAACCTGGCTGTGGCATTTTCATAAATAGCTCTGTTTGTGGGTGTGTACATGTAAAAAAGGTAAGAAGAACAGCCCCAAAAGGGAAGGTTAGTATCAAAAGCTCCAGGAATACTTTTTTTTTTTGATTTTTCTATTTCACAGTTGGTTGATTTCAAGCATTCTAATGGCTGCTTCCTACCCTAGTGCCCATCTGTCTATTTTAATAAACATTCTTGGTAGCATCTACCTGGCAAAAATTTGAACATCCAGAAGCACAACCAAATTTCACCCTAAATCAGGGGGCTGGAATAGCAAGCTATATGGAAATGATGGAATCATCCTTCTCCCACAACATGGGCACTGGCAGCAGCAGATAGACAGATGGGCAAAACAGACAAGAAAATGTGAGGGGCCTGGCCCCATCTCTCCTTCTTCTATCTTCTTCTGTTAAAAGTCCGGGTGAGCAAAGGACGGGTTGCTGTAGTACTTGGGTGTCCCATGCAGCCACAGAGGTCTGCTGGGTGGCAGACAGCAAAGACTCCTCAGCTACCCTGGAGATGCTGAGATAATGCACTGAAGGCACCTCGTGACAATGAACTGACCCCCTTTAGGACCCATGCATTGTCTTTGATCTGTCTGTGTCTTTCTCTGGATCTAATCAGTGGTGATGGAAGTTAACCTTTGCTCCATTCTCTAGGCATTCAACTGTGTTCCCTTTCATTTGTCAAAGGGTCTCCAACCCTTCCCCTGCACACCCTCTATCCCACATGCACGTTCAATACCAGGTAAATAGTATTTTATTTTCCTGCTAGGAGAGCTGTCTCCATTCATGACCAGCTTTCCTACCCCTTTCCCTTCACTCTACCTCAAAAGGCACCATCCCCACGTATTTGCTCTGAAATGGTGGCAGGAGTCACTCATATGAATGCTGATATTCTGTTACTGCCTCAAGGACATGAGCGCGTGGTTACGTTTTGGCATTTCACCTTCATCAATACTAAAATTTAGCAAGAAATGTGTACAATGAAGGCTTATGTCTTAGGCCTTTTTCTTATTAATCCTATTACACTTGTCTTTATGAGCTCTCCAAGTTCCTTTTACTCCCTCCGGGGCTTGGCTGCAAATGAGATTTTGCATCTCAGTGTAAAATAACCAGAACATTTTTCTATAAAATTAAATAAAAATCCTCTGTCCTGACAGTACATGCCCAGAATGCAGTTTCTGGAGTCTACATTTTTCCAAGTCTTTCATTGTCTTCTCAACTTTCCTTAGCTTTGGGAACAGCCTTTCATTCTGTCTTGATGAATATTGTGAAGAAAAATAAACAAATCAGATGAACAAGACAGAGAAAAAGTGTGACTGAGTTGCAGAAGTGTCTGACTTTTAGCAAACCTCCACTTATTATATATGCCTCACTTTTGCAATGCGTAAAATTATAACATTGATAGTCCTACCTGTAATGCAGGTGGGATGTCTCAGTTCAAGGATGTTAAAGACTACAATGAGATTTTGTTATAACTGATAGTATCAATAGTTTATTATTGGAGGTACAAAACTTTTAGGTAAATACTTTGATTCCTGAACTTGACAGAATCTTCTTTGCTTTGAAAAACAGGACTGGGATCTGTAATGATTCCAAAATTCCTAATCAGCTAAACAACTTTTGTTGTTGTTGTTGTTGTTGTTGTTAATATACTGTTTTGACAAGAGGGACTCAAAAACCAAATTCCGGTGTCAATAAGGAAGCTATGCCTGCTCCTTCTTATCATTAGCTTACCATAATGATAAGAAAAAGCAAAATGGAAAGTGTATTAGAATTCTTAATGCCATCTAGAGTTAGCAAGGCAGAGTGGAATGACCAGAAATGAAAAACAATGGCTGAAGAAAGTTAATAGCACCCCTTCCCAGAGCTCCAACTGCTTTGAATTTAATCTTCCAGAGAAAGGTAAGTATTGTGTGGAAAGTAATTTCCACCATATTAAGAGAGGGGGATTTTTACTGTACCATGTTTGAACAGGTTTGGTGCACTAACATTATCATTTACCTTTGATCTGTAAAATCAGGATATGTGTTTGCAATTCACCAGTACTACTCATAATTTAAAGCCTTTAATACCTGATATGGCAGGATGACTCGGACTGCAAGAAGAAAACAAAATCAAGCACAGCTTGCAATGCCTTAAAAAAACATTGACCTCAATGAGCTGAGCTCCTGTTCAACATCGTCTCAGAAGCTCCACCAGCAGATTTCCACCTGCACAAGTGTTTTTCTGTTCAGCCTCTGCAGCACACCACTCTTTACCATAAAAGTTGACATTTAGATATGAAAAAATCAGGAAGGAAAGGGAATGATTTAAAAATAAAATGCAATTTACACTAATTATGTCATTACATAGGACGCTCTGCAAAAAAACATTAGCAAGTGAGATCATGTCGGCAAAGCTCAAGATGAGCTGTATGAAAGACTTGCAAGTTCCTAAGTCAGAAAGCTGTGGCTTCCTGCTGCTTCTCATTTCTTGGCCAATCAATGCTTCATAAAGACTTTTAGGATACAGTTAAAGTAGCTCTGCAGTCCTAATGTCTGCAGTATCTAAACAGGAAACCAGTGGTAACATACTGATATGTGTAGCAACCTGGTGCAGAAAAACACAGGAACATTCCTGTTACATACAATGCCAGGGAACAGACCAAGTGAGGCAGTCCTGAGCCATCTGTGGCAAAACAGTCAAACCAAAGACTTCCAAAGGCCAGCATCATGCCACAATCACTGGCTACCCTTCATTTCACCTCCAGAAAACTGCTGAAAAGGAGATGAGTCCCAGCTCACAGCATAGGGCCTACACATGTGCAGCTTGATGCCTTCCTGACCAGGATCAAGGCCTCAATTCTTCTCCTTTTCCCAATACTCATCCTGTACTGAACTGGAAAGCTGCATGTCTTGTCCTGAAGCCATCAAAGACTACCATTAGCAATTAAAAAAAAAAAAAAAAAA
>VYZR01097172.1:77070-91720 GCA_013400675.1 Oxylabes madagascariensis
AAATTACCTATTTGACTAGCCTAGATAGGACCCAAAAGAACTTAATGGAAGGGAAGCTTAATGGGACCTCATTAGATTGTTATAACATTTTTTCTGCACTGTGCTATTAGCTCTTTAAAATAGATTATCGGAAAGAACACACTTCACAGATTTAAATTACTTGTGACTTTTGCCTTACCTGAATTATTTCTTTTACTTTTTATTCGTCTGGAGTTTTCAGGCTAGTTGGTGAGATATTTCTTTCCCATTTCCAGATTTACAGATACTTGTAGGAAGCTGGCTCAGTTGGGTTGTTAGTGAATCTACTTGATCCTAATTAAAAAAATAATTTTAATTGATGGATTCAAATTTTGGAATATTTTGCTGTAAAACTAAGCAAAAGAGGGGGGTTTTTTTCAAGTAGTTTTTTAAAGGGGCAACATACTAACAACAAGATAAGCAGTCTAGGAGTTCTTTTTGAGTTTCCTCCATTTGGCCATTGTACTGAAGCTAGTAATATTTAAATATCATCCAAGTCCCAGAGTTAGGCCTTTAGTTGCATTTACAATAGCAACATTCCCTAAACTTGGGTGTGCTCAGATATGCCCCACTATTAGGAAGGAAAGACAGTGCAAGAAAGATCTGGAGCTTTGGATACCCATGATCATGTGCTTTACCTCCAGCCAAGCTCTAAAACTGACCATGTAGATTTTTTACAAAAGCTTTGGCACTGAACTTTGGGCTAAGAATGGAAGTGGCTGCTCTTTGACTTAAAGAGCAAGTATTGCCTTCATGTGTTGCAGGGATAGCTCAAAGGGACAATCAATAGAAAAGTTAAAATAGGGGATAGGAAGATCTAAAAGCTGAGAAGTATCACGTGGTTGCTTTTCCTGAAAGATGTCTGCTTGTTTTGATGCTTATCCAACTGCTTAACTATCTGCACTGATGAAAACAACCCACATTAAAGGCAGCTGCTGCTTCACAGTTCATGATGTTCTATGTTCCACATCCTGTGTCCACTTTCATGAAGCAGAACAAGAGAAGCAGAAGCACTAAGTGTATTTTTTTTTTTTTGCACCAGCATCTCCTGCTTTTCACATTACAATTAAATTAATTTCCCTATGGGAACAGTATTTTCATGTTTTATAAACTTTTCAAGCCAGTTTTCTTCTATGCTGTCTGTTCCATTCAAAATTCTGCCTCACTTTCTGATGAGGGAAAATGGGTTCAGTTCCCTTTGCATCTGTCTCTTCATTGATCCATGTCCTGGTTTTGGCTGGGGGAGAGTTAATTTTCTTCACAGTGGAGGGTATGGGGGTTTGTTTTGAATTTGTGCAGAGCAGAGTAGTGATAATATGGTGGTGTTTTTATTATTGCTGGGCAGGGCTTAGAGACAAGGTCTTTTCTGCTTTTTGTACTGCCACGCTGGCTTGGAGACTGGGGATGCCTAGGAAACTGGGACGAGCCACAGTCAGGACAGGTGACCCAAACTGACCAGAAGAATATTCCATTCCCATGACATCATACTCAGTATATAAAGCTGAAGGAAGAAGGGAACGACATGTGGATTGATGGCATTTGTCTTCCCAAGTAACTGTTACACGTGATGGGGCCCTGCTGTCCTGGGGATGGCTGAACACTTGCCTGCCCATGGAAAGTGGTGAATTAGTTCTTTGCTTTGCTTGTGTGGGCAGCTTTTGCTTTCCCTGTTAAATTGGCTTTATCTCAACCCACAAGTTTTCCAGCTTTTATCCTTCTGAGTTACTCCCCGATCCTGGTGCTGGGGGAGTGAATGAGTAGCTGCCTGGGGTTAAACCAATATCCTGAGACTCTGCTGTTACCCTGTGGTGCACTCCTGAATAACTTCAGATTTCACTAATGCTACGATTTCACTGATTGAACCCACTTTTTACATATACAGGCACAAACTTGCAGGCAGGGCTGTGGCAAGGAGGCTTAGCTGTGAAGGGAGTTACTGTGCAGGAGAAAATTGTAGGACTCTTTTCACGCCCACCTCACCAAGGGGCTGTTTCATCCCACCAGCCTTCCCATGCCCATCCCCTGCTTGAAACAAAAGGCCTGCATTAAATCATGGACCACTTTTTAGTATTAGACCATCAGCTGACTGCTTCACTGCACCTCAGATGTAGAACTTGATAGACACCACAATTTGTGGTCAATATTTGCCACATTCCAGTCTTTTCTTAAGAGGACAGCTCCTCCTTGCTCAGTCAGGGTGAGCTGGGCTGCACCTGCACTAGATTCTTGTCCCTCTCTAATTAACCATTTGTTTTATTCTACCCAAATACGGAAAAACATTAGTGTATAGACACAACCCAGATGTTTGCTCCCCAGTGTAAGTACTGGTGTTTTACCATGTGCTGGTGGTTAGGTCTGAATCCTGAAAGAGTCCTTGGGTCTCTTTGAATAATGGCTGTATTCACTGACTGAGAGCTGTCAGCTGTTTACGTTCCTCATCCTGGTTTTGCATGAGTTAATTTAAACATACTAGTTTAGGATGAGGAAAGGCAAGGATGAAACCAAATGACATCAAAGGTACAGGGTGAAGCTCATTACAGTGAGATGGAGGCCTGGAAGTGTTTAAGGCCATATTGGATTGGGGTTTGAGCAGCCTGGTTTAGTGGAAAGATCCTCATCCATGGCATGTCCATTTCTAGTTGAAGTGAGAAGACTTTTAAACCCTTCCAACCCAACCCATTCTGTGGTTCCATGGACAAACTCAGGCCATGAGTTGCTGCGGACAACTCCACCCAAAGGTACCCAAGGCATTATGAGACACCCACTGGGCATCCATCCATGGGCTGTAGCAGCCAAAGGGAACAATCTTGCATGCAGTGGTTGAACAATGTGTCTTCAGGAAGCTACACAGATATCTTCTGAAAAATAGATTTTCTCCCTTATCCAGAGGAAGGAGTGAGTGTAGGGACTAAACCACAAACCTGCAGCTAGGAAAGAGCAAGAAGAGAAGGCAGCTGGGTTAAGCACCCGTCCCTGCCAAAACCTTGGCTTCCCCACATTTTGGCTGTGCAGCCGTGAGGAAAGCATTCCCCCTTTTCTATGAAGGCCAGGCAGATGAATGTCTCAGAGACCACAAAGGGTTTTTTAATTGTGGCATTAGCAGGGACCACCTACGTACCTTGGACAGTTCCCTGGAAAGCCGTGATGTGGGCCGGAGCAGCACGCCTGCCTCCCTGTTCCCGCGCCTCTCGCTGCCACCCCGTGTGCCTGCCACCCTTGCCAGCTGCCACCGCCGAACGTGGCACCACCTGTGCCAAGAACAACGATCCTCCGAGCAGAGCTGCCCAAGCACTGCCAGTCCCTCCATCCTGCTCAGTTCCCTGCGTCTCTCCCGTTGATTTACGTATCTCCGCAATGTTATTTATCAACTGCTCCATAATTAATCAGGCGCAGAGCTTGGCAGCACTAAATGAGCAGCCTGTCTCCAGTGCTCCCACTGCCACCAGCCTCCTCCCCTCCCTCCTACCATGCTTTATCACACGCCACAACACTGGAGCCTGCGTTCAGCCGCTCCTCATAACAGCAGCCAGGGGGGCTTTTCAAATGATCTCATCTCACCGGGAGAGCAGGCACTCATCCTGCCAGACTGGCAGGAAGGGAGGAATTAGCATACAGGTAAATGCCAGCTTCCTGCCGGTTATCCCACCAGCCACCTGGCTAAAGAGCTGCAGACGCTCTGAGATTAAATATCGTGCTGTTCCCAGCTTCCTGACCTCTTCCTGCCCCTGCCACCCTAGCCTCAAATCTCTCTCCTTTCTGTCAGGTTGCTTTCTCTCATTTTCTACCTTTGCATCTTGTCCCAACATCCTTCTTTCGCTTTTCTCTTCTTCACTTTCAAATGCCTTTCTCTCATGTTGCCTTCCTGCACTCACCCACTCTTACTGCTGCTCCCTTTCTCCCCAGTTTCCCTCTCACATGAGCCCCAGATAAGGTACGCTGTGCAAATAAAATTACACTGTGTTGTTTTCATGAGCAAAAGCGTAAGAGGAACCTGGACTCCAGAAGTCCTTCATCTCAAATCTATCAGATAGAAAGACCATAGATCCTAATCCAATAATAACATTTTGGTTCTGCCTCAGATTAAAAAGCAAGGCTCAGGAGACATGGGTTATGTTCCTAGATATGGTCTTTGTGGACTGACATGCTATTAGCAAGACATGCTGCACCTCAATTTACCTGTCATTAAAATATAGAGGACAGCGATGCTAACTGACCCAAACTGATACGGTGTCCAGGCTTGTAAAAGTAATCACACACTCAGGGTTAAAGTGGACGGTTTCAAAGATTGTCTAGAAATGTAAAATCTCTCTCCCTTTTTATTCAGGCTGGTATTGAACACCCACTTTTCTGAACCAACCTGTGGGAAGCAAAGTGGGGACTATAACATTAGGAAAACTTGGCTTCATCACTCTATAAATTTATTGCTGCTCTTTTCATGCTAAGGTACCCCTGTGGGAGACACCTTAAAAAGGCTCCTGCAGGAGTGAGCTGTGATGCAGTGCAGATGCAGTGAAGTCTTCACAGAGAACCTGGGCACCGAACAAGCCTTCCACTGGAAGAGCCATCACCTCTGAGTGATGGTTTGTCACATCCTCTTTCCCTAAAAACATAGGAAACGTGGATGTTTCCTAGACCTCAACTGAGTTCCTCAGGCTTCTTAATTCTCCCCACACTAGCATGCTGCCTGAAATAAACCACCGTTTGTGACTGAGGTGAGCTCTTCAGACAAACAGGGCAAAGGAAGAGAAGCGTAAGCTTTGTCCCAGTGCAAAATAACAACATAAAACTGGCAGTCTCTGCCACATGGGAGCCTTGCAAAAAGACCGTAGAGGAGGAAACCTGAGCAAGGGACTCTAACCTAACCATCACCAATTAATACGAGTCCTCTCTGTTGGCCCATTGCACGTAAGTAAAACAGGACTGACATTAGTCAGGCTTACCCAGATACTGAGCACAAGAGGTAATCAGAGAGCTGATAAGAATTCTGGTGTATTCACTTGCCCATACTTTCCATGCTAGAAAGTGTTGCTTTTATCCTGCATGAAGAATGGAGGTGGGAAGCAAGAAATAAGAGGAAAAGAATTGAAATATCTAGTGCAAAATTTCATTTATTTATTTAAAGGCAGATGGGGGTATAATGGGCAAAACAAGAAGAGAGATTAGAAGGAGAGGAAAGAGTAGTAAGGAAGGCAAGCTGCAGAAAATTGAGGTAATAGGAAATGAGGCAGATACAGAGAGATGTAGAAAGCCCTGTTGAAAACCTTTATTTTAGCTCTACTGTGCAGATGCTTAGCAGAATTTTTGCTGCCAATGATGGGATGTTTCTGTTTCTCATGGATTTCTAGCTAACAGTCTCATATTTTCCTTTTGGCTGAGGGCACGGAATGTGTGTAAAATGCCAGTATTGCACCTCCTTTGAGCTTTGTCTCTTTCTCTGTAGGACTCCTGCTCTTTCAGGGGACTGTTGGAAAGGGTGCAAAAACAGCAGTTCGAAAAGCATTAGAGAAATATAGTTGGTCCTAAAAGTCTCAGGTGGAAGGAACATTATCCAAAAAGAGAAGTAATTATTTCATGGATTAAGGCCACTGGCTGGGTTTGCAGAGTTAGCAGATGGACAAGAACGCAGTGGAGTCCTTTTTCAGGATGGATGGCATGGTGAGAACATCTGTCTGCTGCAAGCAGGAATATGTTCCTGGTCCACTTGGTCTCAAAAACAGAAGTGCAACCTCCTACTTGGACACAACTCACAGAAACCAAAACTGCATTGAGGGACTTTTTTATGTTGTGAGATCAAAGGGCTGGGACTTGGCTTTGCAGAAGGGGTTTGAATGAGCCTCACAGTGTTGCAGCCTGAGAACTGCTTAGATAGAGCTATAAAAGTAATTGCTAAAAAGACATTACCTTACAAAACCTTTTGCCACTAGATTATGAGTTTGACTCCCGTGCATTCCGATGGCACATTAAAATCATTACCATTTGCATCTGACCACTGTGCGGTGGTCTCTGTGCGAAGGAAAGTTTGTGGCCCTCAGCCATATCCCATTGAGCACATTTAAATCACTATGAGCACTGAGTGTAAGGATAAGTGATCCAGTTCTACCAGACTGAAGTCGGTGCAAACTGGCACAAATGGGAGATCCACTCTACAAGAACTCACAGGGGCTGGGGCAGATCCATCCACAGAAAAAATGAAGTCCACTCCTTAACTATGCAAAGATCAGGACTAAATAAACAGCCCTAGACACACATACTCCTTTGAAGTCTGCCACGTCAACTAGAAAAACACATTATATTCCACCATAGCTCAGCAACTGGAGCTTCAAGTATGCCCAGAAGGGCCATCCTGCACTTGATACATGGCAAAAAACATGGAAAAACCACTGTAGAAAGATAAAATCCTGGTGCGTTCCTTGGAGCAGACAGGGTCTGGGTCCTTGGAAGCTCCTAAGCAAGAATTGCCAGAGTGCTTGGCCAAAAAGGCAGGAGAAAACCAGTGGAGATGTGATTTCTGTCCCCCCTCTCACATATAAACATGCTTTCTGGTAGCAGCCAATGCAGGGTAGCAGCAGCACTGCCACACAAAGATCACTGCCACACTGAGTGGAGACACACTTAGCTCAGTCGTAAAGGAGCTAACTCGGCCACGGGAAGCAGTCTTTACCCAGCAGCACAGTGCTTAAGTTGGGCCAGTTGACCCTGCTGGGACCCAGCATGAGAAAACTACAATATGCCACAAGGATTTGAACTCCATTGATCTTCAAAGTAATGAGTAACGAGCATTCATTTTGCAGAGGAAAAGGGCAAGGAGAGGGGAGAAAGGCACACACATGACACAGAGAGACCATGGCAGACCATCCCAAGCAGCTGCATGTGTCCTGTTTCCAATACTCCCACCATGTTGCAGCACATCTGCTGCCCTCACAACCCTGCAACAGCTATTTCCCCAGCGGGCCCAGACACATCACAACTTTTTAGCAGCCCAAAGGACAAGGCAGGGGAGGGCTGTCTGAAAATGACAAACAGAATTATCCTGGTGTTATGCAGGGCAGCAGTTGGAGCCAGCACTGCTATTTACAAGGGATGCGGCTTGCAAAAAGCAAACATCCCTCCATGGCCCATGGGGTCTCTGCTCTAACTAACATGTCGTGTGACACTGAAGGCAGATAATTAATCTCCCATCACAGCACCTGTCTGAACCACCCTTTTCCCTTATCTAATATCTTCGTCCCTGTCCCTCCCCCTACAGACACCATTTACAGCAAGGGGGAGTGAGGTTTATCACTGCCACCTATTGGCATTTGCCCTACAGGAAGATCATGAGGACATGGCAATACTCTGCACAAAACCATCACCACTTCTCCATGCTAATTCTTCCTGCAAACCTGCATACGCTTCCATGGCCAGGGTGTAAAAACACAGCACATATTCTGGATGGGTCTGTAAACTCGTTGCATTAGCAACAGTCCCCTTGTTAGCAGTTTTGGGGGTGGTGGTTTGGGTTTTGTTTTGTTGGGATTTTTTGGTTTGGTTTTGCATTTTTGGTTTGTTGTAGGTTTTTTTTTCTTTTTTCACTTGTAGGACTTAAGATCAGAACTACACTCTTCCATGTGGATACAGCAACTCATCTGGAGCCAGATCTTTTGATATGACGTGGCATTATGTGCCATTATGTGCATTGGACATACTCTGCAGGTTCTTATAATCTGTGAAGAGCTTTCTCCTCAGTACTGGAAGCCAGTCTTATAGGGCACTCTGGGAGCATCCATGTTGAACTAAATTTGGGATATCTGGCACAGTTCTGTATTAAGGTCAACTTTACTTAGCTCTAGCCATCCAGGCAAAAGGTCTGTTTTCCTGCTGGTTCTATAACACACATACCGGCACAATGCAGAAAGCATTTTAAGTTTTCAACTAAATCTACCTCCTGTTTTGAAGCTCAAAAGGTCAGACTCCAGGTGGGGTTTGACACCAGCACTGGAATAGAGAAGAGGCAGGAGGAGCGTTGCTGGTCAAAAGCTGGGGGCATTGACAGAGCTGTGTCTGGGGAGCTCTGAACTGAAATACCAGGAGGGCTGCAGGGCAGATGAGGGGCACTGGCAGACTTGTCTAGATGGGCAAAGCTTGTTTGCTTTACACAGAACATGCCTGGATTCAGTCCCTGATGCAAGTCCCTCCTTTAATAAAAATCAGTACTCTACTCCGATAAAGCAAGTGAAGAGAAAGCCATCCCTCGTTCTCTAAAGCTGACCTTTCCCTTTCCACAGCATAGTTAGATCCCTTACAAGATTTGGTACATTTAAGAAGAATTTTTAAAAAACATTTTTACAAACATGTTCTGCATGACCGCTTCCACTAATCCTGCCGACAGGAGCGATCAATGCCTTTAAAGGAGATTTGTGGAAACCACAAAGAGTCAAATGCTGCCACTATGGAGATAAATGCCCCTTCAGCTCCTCAGCTGACGCTCACCACAACACACCTCCTCAGGGGAAGGTTTTGCTCCAGACCCAGCTTATTATTAAGGTGGGGCAGAAGTTCAGGACTGACTCACTAAGAACCGCTCCTCACCTGTCTTAATTTCTCACTAGAAAGAACTGTGCTTAAAGCACAGCTACTGCACCCTTTTGCACTATGCTGGATTATTAATTCAACATCGATCCAGAGGAAACACACACTCCACTTCCTACAGCACCCTGCTTTTGAAGGTAACCCATTCTCTCTATCGACCAGGCTGGAGGTTGCTTAAATTAGCAAGAATAAATAAAACCTCAACTCCACTGAATAGCAAAGAGATTTGAAAAAATGTTCCATTTTTTCTGGTTTTCATCCAAGATCAGGATTTCAGTACACTGTCCCTGATTAGCTCTTTACATCTGAAACATTTTTACCCATCCCTTTTTTTTTGAATCAATGCAGGCAGCAAGTAATCTGGGCAGAGGCTCCTGCGCTCAAACCAGATAACAAATCAAGCTATTCAAGATTAAATGCATTACCCTGCTTCCCACTATTTTAAAGGCCAGAGTTCTATAAACTAGTGCCAGATGTTTTAATTAGCAGAAAGCAACAGCATATTCCCGCACAGCATGTTCCAGAAGGGATACTGAAGCAACAAAGTAAAAAATCTCAACACTGAACGAATGCATGTTTCATTATACATCTTTGACTGCTTCCCCTGCACTCTGCCCACAAGCCTGCTTTTCTTAGGACTCGTTCCAAAATATTACTTCAAGTAGATTTTGTTTTGTTCTTTACCGTTTCCTGGAAACCTTTGTAAATATATTCCACCGGTGTTTCTCAACTTCCCCTACTCAATCAATCTCTGTCCCAACCCAAATCTATTTCACTTCATTTGAAGAAACTAACTCTGCCTCCTGATCTTACAGAGACTCCATTAGGGATGCAGCCACAGCACATTTTGCAGTCTGTTTGAACCTGTGGACACAGCAAGGCAAAAATTAATACTTCGCCTAAAAAAGTCATACAAGAATGTCTCTTACATGAGGCACATGCCATCCAGAGGGGGATGATGCAATATGATACAGTCACAGCTCTACCACTACTCAGCTGGTGAGGATCTCAAGACCAAAATTTGCAGAAGACTTGCGTGTACATGCAAGTATATAATACAAGAGGGATTTCAAGTGACATCATATAGAACAAGAGCAGTTTGGGATGTTTGTTATCAAGATGATACTGCTACAAAGAAGTGACTCAGGCATTATATGTTGGAGAACAGAAAGGGTGGCCATTACCTCACAAAAGATCTTATATCTTTTCTCCTAGTGTTCCCCATTTTGTCCTCAGCATAAGTTTCTGCATGCCTGTCTCTGCAAAACTGGGGAGAGGCACTGGAATCCCCCCTATGGCTACTGGACAGGTGCAGTGTGCTCTCTGTTCTAGCACATTGTGGTGCCATGCTTTGGGACAGCATTCACACTGTCCACACTTAGCACAGTAGGGAAATATTTCTGAAGCTTTTGCTGAAGGTTATAAAATTCTGTGGGGGTTGGCTATCCTCAGGACAAGAGTTGTCCTCAATACCAAGATTATATTGGTTTTTCCACCATCTGTAGGGTTCTGACCATGTTGTTCTCTTCCTTGTAGAAACCATCATAGCTAGGCAGACAGTTTTGAAAATATTGGGCTAACAAAGAGGGAAAGATACAGCAAAATTATACCCTCATCAGTGTATCTGTACTGGAAGAAATACACAACAAAAAGCCAACACAACTAAAACATTTACCACTTCCTAATACTCAAGTATGAAGTGAAAAATTAAAAAGGACAAAGAAAACACAAGTTCTGGTTAATTATATCCATTTGGTTTCTGAAATAAGCTTCAGGTAAAGTCCGATGGTCAATCGTCACATTGTGTTCTTGGAAATCCAGTTTTGCACTGCTGCATCTTTCTAGAAATGCAGTGAGCTGGAACAATCTGCATGCTTGTTCCTCTCCTGCCTCTCCTGCTCTTGCCCCTTGTTTGTTCCTTCCTTCATCTGCTTCAGTGGCTTATTTCTGATTTCTCCTGTCCTTTGGAGTTATCAGGAGTAAGACACAAGATTGATTCTGCAGGTCAAACTGTTCCTCATCAATTATAGTAAACAAAGCAGGAACGTGTTTTCTAGCCAGTCAGTCTCCTTTCTCTCTCTCTCACACACACACAGAGATGTCCTTCTACTTCCAAGGAAAACAGGACCTGAAATGGGTCCATTTGTTATTTTCTCTTTAAAGACAACCATAGTCATATTTCTCTGATATAATAATTCCTACAGAAAATGGGATTTCTTGGTGAGAAACAATACCAGGTATTGATACAAACAGATAGGATTAGAGATACAAAAATCTAAATCCATTTTTGGCAACTCATATTTATGTACTTCAGGTTTTGGTTCACTTCAAGAGAAAGGATTAGGGGCACATGGAAAGAATAATATATCAAGCTGATGAAAACTTTTTAATTGAAAAGCCAGTGGCACAGAGATTGGCTTCCAAAATGGCTATGAGGAAATACCTGAAAGAAGGGGAGAAGCAGAATGAAAGAGAAAGAGAGAACAAGAAAGGGAAAAGGTCTTTAGTTCCTAACCTTCTTTCCTTTTTATTTCCTTAGCTGTTTACAGCACAGCCTTTTCCCTAACAGCTCCCCACAGCTAAAGCCAACTCTGTGAGAAAGTTTTTCACCAGTAGCTCCCATCTCATTCAGCAGGGGGTTTGATATTCCATCCCTTCAGACAGAGCTGCACTGGCGCATGAATCCCTGCAGATGGGTGTTGCAAGGCTGTCACAGTGGCTGGGTGGCACAGTGCGGCCGTCATGCAGTCAGCAGCACCCACAGCTTGGTTTTGGCCATGGCTAGCAGTGCAGGCACAGGCTGCCTCTCACTCACCAGCCCTCAGTTCATTAAGGCCCCAGGAGAGCCAAAGGTGGACCCATTGCATCCCTCCTTTCTCTGAAGGGACACACCCATCTCCAGGGAAAGGGGTCTCTCACCTTTTCAAAAGACCAGCAATGGTTTGCTGTCACAGAGAGCTGTTGTATCTCTGATGCTTTCACTGCTGCAGCACAAAATCATTATATTCTCTTTCTGTCCCAACAGCTTGTAGAGGAAACATTACAAGCAGCTTTTTCCGGGTCAAGCCAATTTCTACCTTCTCCCTGGCCACAAGACAAAGCCAATGCCCAATTTTATTTAGGACAAGACCATCTGCGTGACTGAGAATGTTGGTGCTATCACACATGAAACAAACATTACAACATCCCAACTCAACATCTCAGCTCATGATAGAGCTGAATCCTTAGATCTTCAGCCTTAAGGAGGTTGTTAAAAATTAATAACAGGTTTTTTTTTAAATGTAACTCACATGTGGGATCTAGACTCTTTTCTGACAAGGCAATAAGGAGAAGGCAGGACCACTGCACAGCCGAATTCCCTCCTGGAATAAGGAAGGCCAACAAAGATCTGAGACCAAAACAATACTGAGTAGTGATAAGGTACCGAACCACTTTGAAAAAACACATCTCCTTAGATCATCCACAGCCAGAAGTGGACAACCTGAGAAATAACTACAAAATCCCAGTTTTTTCCGCCATCACCACCACTCAGGTGCTGACAATTGATACAGGCTTCAACAGCAGACTGTCTGTCATCATCACAACCAAAACTATCTTCCCCAACATTGCTGATCTGCCTCTTTAGTCCTTTTTAGGAATTCTTTGTATGTTAACACTAGCACAAAATACTAGACTCTTGCTGTGGTCTCTCTTTTCTCACAGTGCCTCTGAGTTCTTTGACAATACAAATGCCTGCCTGACTCGTGTATGCACTTTCCATGAGAATCAAGCATGTGAATTTGAAGGATCCTTAACAGATGATAGTGATGCTCAAATGAGCTTTGGCTGTTCTTACACATATTAAACTACTGTGCTATTAAATACATGCAAAAAGTGAAGGAGGAGATCTGTGAGGCTCCACAACCTTTCTAAATGGAGAAGCTTGTTATAAAGCCACAGAGATGTCTACAAGAGTAAAACCCTAAAAACTAAACAAGTCCTGACTCCAGACTTTTCCTGAGTTTTGTCTTTTTCTCCCCTTTCTTCCTTTCATTTAATATTAAAAAAAAAAAAAAATTAATAAGTGGAATGTTCTGTAGTTACTTTGAAAGAAGTAATTTAATAAAAAAATTCAGAGTGCCTCAAGTTAATTTAATTCAATCCTAGGCTCATGCTGCTGCCAAATTGCACATTTCAAAACTGCATAACCAAAGAACTTTAGGTGCCCTCTGAGAACGCCTGAAGTTAAAGAAAAGGCAGAGAAAAAAAGACCCAGGAAAGCAAATTAAGGCAAATACCTTGTTGGGGGTTGGAGGGAAAAGAGGAGAAAGAGAAGGAAGAGGAAGTTTCAATTAATGTGCAAGTGATTTAGTGCTTAAGAACAATAGTTAGGTAGAAGCATTGCTCTGCAATTATTTAATTATTTAACCCCCTTTGAAGGAAAGATGGTGTAGGTCAGGCCAGTGAAGAGGAGGAAAGCTCATCAGTAAGGAATAACTATTTTGCCAAATGAAAGTATAGCACAACAATAGAGTCCTGAGGGTCAGGGCTTCGAGCAAGGGAAATCAAGGCTCTCTGGACTAAATTCTTCCATAGGATGTATTCAGCAAGGGTCTGCAGACATCCATCCTGGGACATGATCCAGTCTGGAGACTGTGAACACGCATTATGGGTCTGATCCACTCCCATTGAGACAAAACCACAGCAAAAGCAGGACTGAGTACAGTAAGTTGTTAGCTGGCATCTGAGGTAGCTAAGAACCCATAGTGGACAGTTGGTAGGCAAGAAAACACCTTAGAAATGTTCAACTATAATTCAATGCTCTATTGTCCTGATGTCCTCCACCAGAAAGAGCCTAGAAATTAAGAGGTAGGATGCAACTTTGGTCTCATAACTTTCCTCTGGAAAAACAATGCATGATACATTACCAAGCCAAGACGTTTTTCACCAGTCCTGTCTATCCATACAAGTCCTTGGATCACATTGCCACCATATTGTCCTTCTATTTCATTTGCAAAAACCCAGACTCAGAAATCTGCCATCTGAGACACAGTCTTTAAGTCAGGAATAGTGTTGCTAGCACGTAACTTGTTCCATCTCACAACTGCCACAGCTAAGCAGACCTACCTCTCATCACCTCTGTCCTCTCTGTCCCCTGGGCCTCTCTTGGTGTCATCAGTCTTTTTACAACAGGATGGGTTTAGGTGTTAAACCCCTCAGAACAGAGTGTTGATTATTATAAGTGTGTGCCAGCATTCCTCTATGTCCTCAAGGCTTATGAAAAGGGTTATAACATGACTGCCAGTAATACCAGAGGACTGGATTTGATGACCCAAAGAGGTCCCCTGGAGCCCTACACTCCCAATGATTTGTGAATTGTTTCTGCTATTACCATTGGTTCTAATCTTATTGTTTACATCTTGGAGCAGGTGAAGGTAAATTCTACTGGCTTTCTTCAGGTTCAAGGTTAAAGCAGCTCTGCTTGAAAAAGTGTTATATCCTAAATAAGCAATACAGTTTTGTCCAAAGGCCTTAGACTGTCTGCTATGATTTTCTCTTCAGGAGGATACAAGTTAAGCTGGATGTCATTGGAAAGTCAGTACTTTCAACAAGATTTTTGATAAAGCCACATAATTAACAAATGACCTTGATGTTATCATACCAACTGGGCACATTTTCCATTGTAACAAATACCTCAGCTAGCGTCAGAAGATTTTCCAGTGTTCTTTTTGTATATGTGTAAAAATGCATGAACAAAGAGAAACAGAACACTGATTTTTATATATATATATTATATATACATATTTTAAAAATCAGTGTTTCTCTTCTATTTTCTTTTTTTTTTAATCTGCTTGTTTCATGTTTTACATCATTCACAGTCTACTTCCCCCTATCCTGTCTGCTTCTTTAGAAAATTATGATAATGGCCCAAGTACTTCAAATGTATAGGCTCTGAAAGGAAACATTGTTTCCAGCTACAGCAAAAAAAAGGTGCAAACTTGTTCCCAGCTTCATCCATTTCATGCAGTCTTTGCATCCTCTACACGCTACATGCTGATGACTCGATTGTAACTTAGAGCTGTCT
>VYZR01097172.1:103735-124803 GCA_013400675.1 Oxylabes madagascariensis
TTCTTTCTCTCTTTTTTTTTTTTTTTTTTTTTTTTTTTTTTTTTTTTTTTTTTTTCTGAATGGAATAAAAGCAAACGTGACAAAGTGGCATTTCCATTCCAGCTATCATTTTGTTTCTCCATTTTTTTTTAAGCTGAGGAACAGAAATGGAATATTTTTAGTGAAAACATTGATTTTTAAACTGTTTGTTTCAAATTCCCTTCCCCTTTGAAAAACCCTTTTTTTCCCCTCTTACAGAACTGATGTTGTTCTCNCTTTTGCTGGTGGCTGAAACAAAACTTTTTCCAGAGTTTGTAGTCAAACACACGTGGCTTTGATAGTCCTTAGAGCTCTCTAGAAAACCATATTTCCATAAATAAATGAAATGCTTAGGGCACAGTGGGAGACCCTGCTGACTGAGTGTATTCTTATCCTACCTTCCTCAATCTGAGGACTTGGCTATCAAATTTTGTTCAGCTATCCAGTGCCCCAATGTCACTTTGCATATGAGAGGTAAAAGTCCTATTTGGTCAAGAGCAAAGATCCACAGCCCAACCTAACGCATTTTACTTTGGTGCCAGGCCTATGGTTATATCACAGTCTCTGCCTGCAATTTCTCTTCAGGACTTAGGGAAATGTAGAACTTCCAAACTTCTTAGCAAAGTGGACTCTGCTGCACAATCCTTCTTTATATTTAATCCGCACAGTGATGGTAATGTGGCTAGAAATATTTGCCAGCAAGGGATTGAGTGGGTGTGAAACGGGTTTGCAGAATTATTGCTAGACTATTTAATTTTGACTTTAGACACATATGCTTCTCCCTGCTTCTACACATTGCTCACTTCATTGCTTTGGCTTCACACCTTTCCTAGAACAGTCCTGGTCAAGCTTGACTGTTTTTTTCTTATATTCAGTCTTGGTTCATGAAGTGCTATCTCTTGAAGGACATTTCCAAAACCCTGATTGCTGATCCACCACTCAACAGCACTCTATCCATTTCCACTGAGAAAAACTGATTAGTCAGTCCTTAGTTCCCTTTCCCTGGAAGGCATGTGGAGGCAGCACACAGCAAATCAAGAGCTAATACCTCTGCTAGAAGAACTTTACTAAGGATAAGTCTTGCATAACAACTTAGCTAGAAGACTGCCTATATAACATATAAAGCATTAGAAAATGCCCACTGGAGTATCCCTCAGAACTTCAACGTTGCTTAATGGTCCAAGCAGGTTAGCAGCTTTCCTCATTGCTATTTATGTTGCACCTTCATTTTTGTATTTTAAAACAAGCAGAGCCTTTAGCATTAAAAGTGGCACCTGCAATGCTGAACTCACATCTGCAATAGGGAGAACCCAGTAAATACTATGGAGGAGGTTACTGGTGGGGACGCTGCTGCTACTGCATCCATTGCAGATCCACACATGTAGAAGCACTTGCTTTTTTAACCCCATCTCTATTCATCCAGACAGCCAGATTAGCAAAAGGAGAGGTTAGAGCACCTCCTGGCCACCTGCTTTAGTGCAGTGCCTAACCCTCTCTCTCTGGTTTAGCATTGACTTCCCTCTACATCTTCTTTCCTTTCTGTCAGTGTGATCTTCCAACCTGCAGCACAGAATCTAGCTGAAATAAGAGACAGCTCCATTAACCATTAGAGAAAGCTGCGCATGAAAACTAATTCAGAGTCCAGACCCTCATGCCTAAAGGAAGCACAGTTCTATGGGTGTGGGGAAAATGAGGCACAGAAGTCAGACAACACCAGCTACAGGATAACCACATTCTGTCCTTACGCTCTTTCTTCAAAGCAAGAGGAGAATGTAACTCTTGTTAATGCCAACATGAAATATTTTGTACCCTGAGGAAGGTGAGAGAACACGAAGTAAGTCCTAGCACTTTGCCCAAGATCTGAGGAATCAAGCTGTTTGGAGCCTACTCCAGGTGTTAAAAAACAAACAAACAAACAAACAAACAAACACCACCCAAAACCACAAACAAACAAAAAAAACCACCACAAACCCTCAACTGCCCAGACAAGACAGAAAGAAGTGCTGGGGCATTTTGAACAAAAGGTGGGTTAGACACTGAGTTGCAGTAATATCTTGGGAAAACAAGCACTGTCAAACAAGCACTATGTTTTTAAAGGCAAAAGTGATACCAGGCAGAGCCAAAACACTTCATACAAATTTTAAACTCAGCTCTGATGTAATGACACAGCCTGCTGACTGCTTCCCCATGCACCCAAGCCACATGAAGAACTCTCCTCATTTGGTCCTCCTCCTGCCTCCCTCCTTTGTGCCTCAGGGCCATCTCCCAGCCTCACACACTCTCACTTCAAGAGGAGTCAAGAGATTTTTTTCAAGGCTAGATGTGAACAGAAACTGTACCAGAGCCATAAAGGAAAGCACTCCCCAGTTCAGGGTTATGTGCTGCTCTTGCAGAGAATCCATGTTCCCCAGGGCAGGTAGGGTCACTAACAATCCATGGGACTTGAAAGTTATCTCATGTGCCTGCACACACACAAGCATCCTGATGTTAAAGAATACACAGATCACCACAGCTCCACGGGATTTACGCAGCCCTGATAAACTCTATTACCCCAGGTCTTAATAATCAGGCAAACTGCTTTTACTCATATTTATACTCAGCAGTTCCCCGGTACCTCTGAGCCTCTGAGCTAGCCACTCCTCTGGTATGTGTGTGTGTAGCAATCTGACCAAATAGGGGCACCACAGCTGCATTATGCTGCTGAAGAGACAAGGAAACCCAGATGGGGCAAAAGTCCTCAGAGCAAGCATAAAAATGTGGCCTCTCTGAGTGACCTCCCCAGCTCCAAGCAGAGGGGCAAAAGCTGTCTCAGCAGGGTGCCATCCATGCTTCTTCCTATGATGGGCTGCAATTTTCCTCTCAGGGCCTTGAAAAAAAGGAAGAAACACATAGTAAGGTAACCTTTTAGCAGAGACTAACATTTAGGGGTTAGACTAGACCAAACTGAGCGGGTTTAGCTGTGTGCCGCAGTGAAGCAGGAATATCAGCCTTGGAAGAAAGCTTTGCAGTGTTTGTGCAAGATGCAGGAGTGAGAAGGCCATGTCATGGGTGACGCTGGATTAGTCTGCAGCAGAACCGATCCGTGCACAGCTGCACTGACTGCACACCAGCACGGATCAGTACAACACAGAGTCTGAGTCACCATGGCGAGCCAGATGGACGGGGACAATCACACTGCCAAGTCATGGCAGAAGAGGGTGGAGTAAGGAAATGTCACCCAGACCTCCCCAGCCTGGGGGCATGCACAAGAGGAGAAGGGAAGCACATCACAAAATGGTGTAAAGCTGTGCTGTGCAAATCTGGGGAAGGGCACACCATTACAGGTAATTTTGGTATGCCTAATGAGCCCAGATTGGCTACCCTGAAGCAGAGACTAGCAGAGGAAAAGAAGGACTGGGGCTCCAACACAATCATCTGGACTGAAGCCAAAGCGGGCACAGGTATAGCCCCCCTGCTACGTGGGATCTACTGCAATACCTAGGAATGGATACCTTCCCATCAAAGTGTGGGCTTGATAGAAAAGTTATTACACAAGGCTACTGCAGAGCATCTGTTATGCACTCACAGGATCAAAATCACACATCTGAGAGGTAACTAGACACCCAGTTTTGTCAAGCCCTAGACAGCCATAAAAGGAAGTCCAGGCTTACACGTTCTGTATATGTGTTTACTGGAAGCACACTTCACAGTTATTTCGTTCTACACTGGCCTGGTTTTCTTATCTGCTTTTTTTGGGCTGCCATTTTCATGACTTCACCTCATAAAGAAGCCTATTTAGTTCACTGAAAATGAAACAAACTCCACAGACAACATAAAACAACAGGTACATACTCTCAGTGCTGGATGTGAAGGTTGGGTCTACCAGGCATGCCCTCAACCCCTGCAGACATCAGATGACTCTCTCAAGTCTGGCATGCCTAGCATACAATTCACGTAATCACCTTTTTCTCTTTGCTCTCCTATGCCTGGCCTTGAGCCTCTGTTTTTGATACATCCCAACTTTTTTTTTTGTGCAACTCTCATCCAAAATGAAGTTGGCTAAGGATGTCTATGGCTGCTGTGGGGGATTATAGGATAAGAGAGAAGCCCTGATGCCACACAATATTCAGGACGGTGCTGCCAGGGAGGGTCTGCTACTCAATCTCCACCTAAACAGTTTTTCCTTTTCTCTGTATCCTGTTCCCCTGCCCTGCCCCCTGCATTTCTTGATTGGGATGGGGCTCTGGTGTTGGGAAGGATCTATACACATTATTTTGCTGGACAGTCAAGTTGAGAAGGTATCTAAGATTGAACTTCTGGTGCAGAAAGAGCTCCAGGGCTTATGAAAAACTGTTCTTCACTCTGGGCAAGGTGGAAGAGTCAAATTTAATGAACACAATAGAAGCCAATTCTTTACAAAGCTGTTGAACGTGGAGAAAACCAGAAAACTGAGGGACCTCAGACTGTAGTAGCAGTTCAGTGTCATCAGACCAGGTCTGAGACTGAACTCATGGGAAAGAAAGGATAGATAGCACAAGACTGGCCTCCATCCTCATTCCTTCTTTTTGTCTCAGTGCGCAAGAGAAACAGCAGGATGGGAAGTTGGGCTGATCATTAGAAAGCACTTTTAATCAGACCTTCATGAAGATCACAAAGTCATCAGCTTGCGGTGACGGATTGCCAGGGACTCCATGATGAATGCATTTGCAAATATTGCTGCAGAATAATTTCCTTCCGTTGCCAGAACGCTCCAAACAAATTAGATTCCCTCTAATCACATCTCCTGTCTGTGGATGAGGAAAGATGGGCCCGTCAGCACAAACGCATTTAGGGGGCGGGCAATGGAGGGCAGAGAGTGGGAGGTAAGGGGTGAGGTGCAGTGATGCAGCAGGCAGGCAGATGAGGTGCTGGAAAGTTGCCCAGCTTTGAGGAGAGTCTTTGAGCAGCGGTGTGGATACACGGTTATCCCAAGCATGTTAACAGCTCTCCCCCGGCTTGCACACACATACAACATGCATCCTAGAGGATGGAGTAGGAAAAGCCAGCAATTCACCTGGAATTTTACATTGGTGTAGAGTAAGACGAAGGAGAATAATGCCAGCATCATTTATGCCAGAGGGTGCAGCCCTCACTGAAGTTGCAGAGATGAGCAGAAAAGCAGTTTCTGAGATGAGGCAAAGCTTGTGCTGCTTTCCAGTGTCTTTCCTGTGCCCTATCCCTAGCTGTGGTTCTTGAATCAGAGAATTAGAAGACTCACTGATAATCCAGTGCAGGTGACTCACAAGATGTGGTACTCAGATGGGGACCTAGCTGGGAAATGTTAATTAGTGCCAGGTGGACATTATGCCAAGCTGGAGGCATTCAACAAAGGTGGCAGCTGTTTTAACTCATACTAAGTCTAAGCATATTAGTTTAAGCTCTGAAATGAGGGACACAACAGGCCTCAAGTCTAAAGACAAACAAAGGATGAACAGCACAGTTTTCTTAAAAATGGAAAAAGCTATTCCAGGGAGAATGGCCTAAGTAAGATGTCTGAAGGCTACTGTACTTCTCTACACCACATTTAGAATAAATGCTGGAAGCTGGCCAGAAAAATTATTGCAGAGTAGCACACTCATGCTGATATCATGTCTATCATCTACAATTTTCCTGAATGCATGAATTAACCCAACAAGCTTTCTCCTCCCTTGCCTGAAAAATAAAGTGTCACCACTTAGCAGCTGACCTGACAAGTCACAAAACTGGACAAATGCAATCCACAGAGGCATAAGTTGCTAATACAACAAGCTGAACATTTCCTTTATTCAGCTATTCTCCAACATTGGCTTGAGAGCCATTTTTGCTAGGAAATTGGAGAAGCCTGACATTCTGAGAAAGCTGATTTTGCCACATTTTCACACGTAGGATATGAGAGAGTGCAATATGGTGGAGAAGACAAGGATCACATGCACATTCTTTGAATACAAAGCAGTAGGAACAGGCTGAGAGTTCAGTGCAATCCAAAGTTTAAGAAAGTATGTAAGGACGACTGTGACACACACTGCGCTTGCAGGCCTGTGTGTTATCTGTTGAAGGACTTGAGAGTTGTGCTTTATTCATTTCCCTGCTCAGAGGAGCTAGAGTAGTTTTTGGCTTCTCATTCCCTAGCTGGTACCAACTTTCTGTTCACAGTCCCCATTTCTGGCAGCTCAGAAACTCCGCCAACAGCTCTCTACTGAAGAAAAAATGTAAGCCCAGTCCATGCCCCTTTTAATTAGCTTTGAGATCTGAAGCTGAGTGAACCGACACAGAAGAGAGAAAGTAAAGACCAAGTCTTGTTTCAAATACAGCAGGGAGCGAGCTGTGGAATGGCAAGCGGAGGGAGCGGAGGAAGGAGAGGGGAGCTGCTGCCCGAGCAATTGGCCTTGTTTGTTCTCCTGGAAGCCTCTGTGTGCTTTTCCTCCAACGTGCACTGGATTTATATAGGGGGCAAACCCTTACGGGCCAGTGAGCTCAGAACAAGGCTGGGGGCAAGAAGCAGGCAGACTGCTGCCAGCTTCCCCTCCTCTTGTCCAGTCGTGCTCCCTTTCGCACCCTGGCACAGCAGGGCCTCCTTATCGGGTATGATAAGCAGCATTCCAGCGCTCCGATGGCAGGCTTCCAGCTCACGTTCCAGGAGCCCAGCCGGGCGCTGCCGCTGTGTGAGCACACTTTAATAAAACCCTGATTTTTATCTGAACATTTTATTAATCCAAGTTCAGCCGTTTGCCAAAAAAGCCAACGCATTGAATATGCCAATGAGTGTTCTATCCAGCTTCTAATGCCAATGTACCTCTGCCCACAGAGTCTCCTCTGCTTCACACTGGGATGCATTTTCTATGCAGAGATTCTCCTACTTTATTGCTTGGCCCTGCAGCATGCTAGGGAGGTGGCAGGGGCCCTCTTTAACTGTTTTGCCCTCCCTTCTTTTGCAGACAGATTTGATACAGAAAGGGGAAAAATTTAATCTTTTCATTATCACATTCCTACTGGCAAAATTACTATTTTCTCCATATGCAGACCTCATGGAAAGACATTAGACAGCTGCAAGCTATTCCTATAAAAAATTAAATAAAAAATATACCTCCTTTCTTATCCTTCAACTGCTGCCCTGCTGTCATTCGGCACCTCTCATGATACATCCAACTCAATCATCTCACAGGATGGGCTGAAACGCAAACATCACTGGGTGCTAGAAGTCAGCCTGTTGCGACATGGCAAGAGGAGAGGAACAGGAAAGATGGAGAGGTTTGTGTGGGACTAGGCTTAAAAGATGAGATAGATGTTCTAAAAGTATCCATAGTCAGTACAGTTTTAGATGCCCTGGCTGATGGATTGACATGATTTCCTGGAATAAGACAGCCTGCTCTGCTGCTCTTCCTATTCTTGCTGTGCCAGTTTGAGAATGGAACCCAAGGGCTTTCAGCTCAGTAAGAGACTACACTGTTCAGCCATGTCCTCTCCTAATGGAGTAGTCCTCCTGCTATCCATAACACTGATGACATTCAGTGCAAAAGCTCTTTTTAGAGTTTTATTAGAGCACTAAGCACCTTGTAGAACTATGATACTGATCCACAGTCTTTACTGTTTCCAAACTGGCAATTGTATTTTGGCTTTTTATCCCAGGAGGAAGTCACATATTTTCTCATTCCATCTCCCTACGGTCCTTCTGTAGCGGTTGTCCTCATTTGTCCACTGCTCTTTGATATGCTTAATACATTTCCCATCACCAGCTTCAGATCAAACTCTCCCATTCTGTATTCCAAACCCTGCTCATCTGCTGCTGCAAGCACAGTTTGTCTTCCATCCCACTTAAGCCAGGCTAAATCCTAACATACTCTTGTGTACAAGCTCAGAACTTCCTGTCATTCCTTTCAGAAAAGTTCCTCATTGTTTGTAAGCTTATCTTTGCAAACCTTCCAACTCTTTGGGATTCTCCTTCAATCCAGTTAATGGCTCCCTTTTCAGCAGTCTGATCTGCTATACCAAATGCTCAGGGAAAACCGTAATAAAGCCCAGGTGCTGGCCAACTGGGACGGCAACATACCAGGCAAGATGACGTGAGAACACAAGACAGCTGGATGATGATTCCCAAGCCAACCAGGCAAAAGCAGCTCAAATGGTGATTGGTAAACAGTAAACAGGGATTTGAAAGCTTGGGCAAGGAGGTACACCTACTTCTTCTCAGACTATTCATTTGGGCAGACACATTTCAGAGGGAGGGAGCCAGACATTTAGTGTTGTCAGTCTATTAAAACTGAAATGAAACAGCAAGGGAAGATGGAGTTCTGCCTGCCAATTCAGGAGATACTTAGGAGAGGCTGAGGTTCAGCTATTAGTTCTGCTGGAGACATCACATGCGATATCACTCAAAAAACTACACCTCAGCTCCTTCTTTGTTTAGCTGGAATGCCTAAAATAGCCCAGCCCTGGCTTCAACAGGGATCATGAGATAACCTATAGCAAATAATGACTGAAATTTAGATTTAGTGTTCTTTTCAAGGCAACAAACAACAAGAAGGTTGGAAAAACTACTGTGGGAGTAACAGAGAGGAGAAATAACGAGCTTAAGAGTGCCTTGGGAATAAGAAGTTCCTAAGTCCTATTCCTATTAGGGTTTTCCATAAAGTCTATATGCTCCCTATCTCTGTTTCCTCAGGCAAAAGACAAGCTGGCTGCCTATGCTAGCCAAATGTTACAGTCAATTCCTTCAGCCTTAATCTTTGGGTCTGTCTTCATTTGCATCAGTCAACTGAGTCCAAAAAAACCCCCAAACCAACAGTGAATCAAACAACCCTCTGCCCCCTGCCAAACAACAATCAAATTACACCCTGCGCTGGACCAGTGAAAGTTTCAAAGCAGTCTGTTATTTGTCTGCTGTAGGCTAAGGAATATAATGCTAAGTCACATTTTTTATAAGGGCTGGAGCTCAAACTAGGTTCATTAAGATTTATAGTCTGCATTGTCTAAAGGCAAGAGCTGTTTGGCCCTAGGCTCTGGACAGCAAAGATTTCTGTGCCATGCAGAATGATTTAACTTAGGTCCTAGAAAAAGTGTGGACACAGTAGTACAGCATTGCTGATCAAGCTACTGTGCTCTGCTTCTCTAGGCAGCCAAGTAATCTGACGGGACATCTTCCCACATGGTTATTCTGCTCCCAAAATAGCCGAGGTGATCTTGCACAACGTTGAGGCACATGCAGAGCAATTCTCTCCGGCCCTTCATGATCTTACAGCCATAGTGCCTGTCGGTCTTTCCATGAGTGGTTGTTTAAATCTAGCCAAACAGATTAAGCCACTTAAGAAACCAAGCCATCATGGCTGTAATAATCAATTAACAGCTCCCACAAAACTCATTTGCTTCATAGCTTGATTTGCTCTAAGGATTAGGTTCTCTCATCATCTAGGTGTATGATCTCAAAGTGAAGGTGTGAGCATCTTTCACAAACCTAAAATCTCCTTTAAAGTGGCATGCAGTTGTACTAGATGAGACTTGAATTAAAATATTTCTGCACTCCTGACATTAAAGACTGCATGCTACAGGACAGTGAAGAAGCCAGGAGAGTTCCCTCCAGTCAAAGTTTAGCATTAAGAAGGTCAAAGCTTTAATGAGTACAGCATAGGGAATAAGGCTACTAATTTTGCCTTGTGAGCATAGTTTTTAAAGTATTAGGGAAGGAACAAAGCAAACTACTTTTTTTAAAAATATTTAAATAAGTATGATTCCAAGCACAGTAAGTGGAACGACAAATCTCTGAACTGAGGCAATGGTAGAGGGAGGAGAAAGGAAACGAGCAGCTACGGGTGATGGTTCCTCAAGATCTTGATGTATTAGTACAACTAGAAGCTTGTTATCATTTTTGGAAACAATAATTGATCACCTGCTCACAATATTGTATTCGTAAAGATGATTGTATTGTATTGTATTGTATTGGTAAAGATGTGCCTGGGCAAAATTTAACGCTGAGCAGTAGATCTGTCAGCATGGGGCAGGAGCTNGTGGAACGACAAATCTCTGAACTGAGGCAATGGTAGAGGGAGGAAAAAGGAAACGAGCAGCTACGGGTGATGGTTCCTCAAGATCTTGATGTATTAGTACAACTAGAAGCTTGTTATCATTTTTGGAAACAATAATTGATCACCTGCTCACAATATTGTATTCGTAAAGATGATTGTATTGTATTGTATTGTATTGTATTGTATTGTATTGTATTGTATTGTATTGGTAAAGATGTGCCTGGGCAAAATTTAACGCTGAGCAGTAGATCTGTCAGCATGGGGCAGGAGCTTTGGGAAACCTGCAAGAGCAATTTCAAAACTGCCCTGCCCCTGCTGTGCTGAGGGCAGTCCCAGAGTGATCACAAGTTGGAGACTATCTTGCTTCACAAGAGAAAGATTAAATACTGCAGTCTAGAAAAGCAGGCTTGTCATTCCAAGGACCTCTTTGCAAGGCAAAAGTGATCAGAGGAGGTAGGGTAGCCCACAGCAGGAAGCCAAGGTGCTTGCCAGCCCCCACTTGACAGGAGTGCTGGCATATGCCCCAGCTATGTGGCTGTTCCAAACTTCTCTCTTCACAGGCTCATGCAATATTTGTACAAAGCAATATTATCCTAAATGTTTTCTAATTATTCCTCTGGATTAATGGAAACCTGTTCTATTATTGACGGGTCTTTTGCAATATTTATAAAACATGGATTGGATTAAGGAGGAATAAATAAATATGTAGAGGATGCCTAACATGTAAATAATAAATATTCAGCCATCTATTTTTTCGCAAGATGGTTTAAATATACGGCGTTTTCAATAAATCTTTAATAACTCTGCAAATATTTATTTATTTGCTTTGAAGCGTAAGGGAATTGCAAGAAAGCTCTACAGACTCCAGAAAGGGCAGGCAGATGGAACACATGCCCTACCATTGAGCCTTCAACCATCTTCTGGCAAGAAAAGTAAACACATCCTGAGTTGCTCCAAGGCGGGAGAAAAGAAAGCTGAGGGAGGAGACCTTCAGGAGCTGAATGGAGAAATACCCGAGTTGCTTCACAACCAGCCATGCTCACCAACCATCACAGCTGCACAACACAACACCTATGCATAGCAAATCACCACCACGTTTTGCAAAATTCATAATTAAACTACAGTATTACAGAGAAATTCTCAGCCTCTATAGGGCCTTCTGCCCCAGCAGCTATCACAACAGCAAGGGAACTACTGAGAGCATATTTGCTGGAGCTCCCAAGCCTGCAATGAGAAAGGAAGGAAGGAAGACAAGAAGAGACCATTTGATTGTGAACTCCTCCCTGTTTTCTTAAAGTAGTCCAGTTTTTCCTCAAGCTAATGGAATGTCAAAAAAACTGCCCCCTTAAGAATCTACCTATGGCATTAAACATCCTGAGACCCGTCGTAAAGAGCAGATCTGCTTTGTCCACACAGGAAAGCTGGGCTCTGCTTGGTTAAGGAACCCTCAATATCAAACATCCCAAGCAATTTGGACAAAAGTTAAGAGTGTTCAACCTCTCAGGAGAACACAAGGTCATACAGGGATTTTAAAACTCAAACACATTACCAAAAAGTTCTACTTTATCAGAGGCACCATAAGAGTTTGTCTATGCTGACCCAGAGTAACATCATGGCAGGTTATCAAAATGTGACTCTTCTGAAATATGTTTGCATAGCTTCAAATATCTGCTAAGACAATAGCTTTTTGTAATAACTTGATATTACAGTAAGAAAAGCTTTAAAATTAAATGCCCAAAACACAGTTAACACATTTAGTTTTAATGGGACAGGATGGTCATTGCATGTTAAATAAATACTGATTGTAAAAAGCAAGTCAAGTTGCTGAGTTCTAATAGCTGTGCATTAAATAACTGTTTATGCGTCATTATGTGGATTTGGAAGCATCAGCAAATATACTTTTAATAATCAATTGATACTTAACATATAATATCTGTCTGATTAAATCAAAGGAGATGGATGCAGCCACAGCAATTACTGCCTATTGTTACAATGCCATTGGATCAGAGAAACATATTTATTGAGGTAGAAAAAAGTCAGAGGTAGATACACATCTCCTTGCTTGTCTTCTTACTGCAGTACCTTGGGCTGTCATCCCATTGATTTCCCGAGATAAGCAATGTTCACCCCGGTCAATACTTGGACGGGACACCACTGAGGGAAACCTGGAGTGCTGAGGGAAGCGGAGCTAGGAACGCAGCTGAGCTTGCTCCTCCATCTTCTAGAAGGAAAGCATGATGTCACAAGTCCTCTGAAGTGCAGTACCCCAGAGAGGATGTTGCCCTCATTTCCCCTGCAGAGAGCAATGCACAGCTCAAGGAAGTCTGGGATAGCCTTGGACTGCCCTGTCCAGGCAGACTCCACAGTGGGCAATCAAGCTCCAGCTCTCAAGACTGCTGAAGTCTAGGTGCAGCATTGCTCTCCATTTCATGCCAGGAAGAAACATCCCTCTGGGACAGGCTAAAGCAAGGAAGATCATGAAAGCCTTCCTTTTACCTGCTGAGTATTTTTTACTTCTGAAGTCCCTAGAGCAAATCTCTACTGGTCCACTCCCTTACATCACTACTGGGGCAAGACTATTGGCCTAAATGGCAGCAATTCTCTTTAGAGACACTGTAATTACTCTAATCACAGTCCAGTTCTTGACACAGCAAAATGCAAGCAAATGGGAAATGGCTTAAAGCACCTAGGCATCCCTACCCCTGGCTGTACCAGAGCAGGAGCTGAAGATGCAGCTCGGCTCTAGTTCAAAACTTTGGCCACTGGGAACACAAACATGCTCCTATTTATGGGTAGCTAGGATAAAACTACCCTTGGGCCACATATTTAAAGCCAAGGAAAGAGAAATTTGGCATAGACTTTAAGTCCTTAAACAAACAACACACGCTTATTACAAATGCACAGTGTATGAAAATGTAGCCTGTGCTAGAGAAAGCAGGGAAAATCCTCAATTGTGTACATTGCTGTAGGCTACCCAAAAGCAAATGGGACTGTGGCTCTTGAGCAAACACTGGGGGCTGGCTCCTTCCCTCACACATGTAAAAGTAGAGAGAACCAAGAGTCCCATTCAACCCAGGTCCCAGATTTACCACACAGATTTATCCTTCCTCACACCAAACCCTCTGCAGAACAGGAAGGCATGAACAAGGGACATGAATGTTGGCAGGCGCTTAATTCCACTGACACCAGTGACAATCTAGAGGTCTGAACAAATGAGTCACATAAATCTTTTTGGATCTCAAACTCAGTTACCAGGGTTCAAAGTACTATATTAATATAGGTGAACCTCAAACAGTTCAGGAAAAAAATCCTAAAACTTTCATGAAGTTGCCAAAACAAGTCTTTAATTTCCTGACTTAGTGCCAGTTGTCTATATGTGAGGGAGTCCACAAGGCTAGATTTTCTCAGAGATTTGCCAAAACTGTTGCTTCTGGTCTTACCGAAAACAACATTGCAGGATGACAAAAAATTTCCCAAGGCCTCTTACCCTTTATCTCCCCAGTCACATGTCTGCACTAAAAGCAAGCAAAATAGAAAATAAAATTTGAACCAATTCAGAAGAGCACAAACCCCACCTGTTATATTGACTGTGCTCCAAAAAAAAAAAAAAAAAAAGATTGATGTTTTTTAAAAAGGACTAGAAAGCACTATATCCACTATCGTTATTAATAGAGCACCAGTAACAACAATACTATTTTGGATTCCTAGAATACCTGGGATCCTGGGATCTCAAAGCACTTTATAAAAAAGTTGATGAAGCATCAACATGCACTATTTGGGAAAAAAAATAAAATAAAGAAAAACAAAAAGCAAATATGGTAAATATGCAGCACAAGCAGTTCCAGCATCATCATCTGCCTGTAATATTTGAGCCCCACGTCCCTTGCCTTAACAAGACCTTGCCTATTGCTTGCCTATTTATTGACAGAGTGGGATAATAGTAACCCATCAAATCCTAAGGTTTCAGAAACATAGGCGGATTTTCGAAGGAGCCTTCTCCTCCCCATTGCTCCCAACCTTCCCTCCCCAATACACACCAATGCACATTTCGACAGAGACATTACAAGACTTTCTTCCCTTTTCTCTGAATGGTGAGGTCAAGAATGCAACAGACACCACAGGGTCTTGTGGATCATTAGCCCAATGTGGTAAACAATATCTTGGCAAGAAGAAAAGTGCAGTACAACAGTTCTTGGAAAATCTTCTATAAGCATTAGAATTAGAAACATCTGTTTTTCAGAGGGGTGGTAAGTGTTGTGTGTGGAATTATTTAGGGTAATTATTTTTTTTTTCTGGGTAGGGTGACATGTTTTTGTTTCTAGGGATTTTTTTGAGGCAAGAAATGTCTGAGTGAGGCTTTTCCTACTACTTCCACATTGCTAACATTTCTTCTGGATAGAGTCTCTGTTTTCCAAGCATACAGCTGAGTTCATGCAACTGCAGAGCTAATAAGGTCACTTTCCTCCGGTTTTCATGAAAACTACAAGGAATAAATGTCTTTGAGATTTCAATTTAGCTGAAATCAGTCAAGATACTCAGTAATTACAGGAGTTTGAAAGACAGTCAGACACCATGCTCATAGAAGCTATGTTTCTGTATGAAACCAGGCTAAGAAATAGCTGAAAAGAAAAAAGTGAAGGTTACATTAGCTGAAAGTTACCTGAAAAAAAGCAATATAACACAGAACGTTTCTTTATCTGAATAGTCCTGCATAAATCAATGGAGCTACTCAGCAAACAAGGATTGCAGCATCAGGCCTGGCAAAGGGCTTCCTCTGCTTTCTTTCTGTTGAGATGTGAAACCAACTCTGTATCGACTCCAAGGCCATCACCAGTAATAAGATCAAGCCGGTGCAAAAGGGACGTTGAAAAAACAGCTTGCCACAGCTGCAGCGTCAGGGAATAATCCAGCTGCAGGTCACACATGATCCATCGATAGCAGAGGGAGGAGGCAAACCTCCCTCTTCCCAGAGAGCCAGCCTCAGCTTCCCGTCCCTCATCCCCAGCCACAGCTCGGCCAGCCCTGCCAGCTGTGCAGCCCTGCAGCCACAAATAAGCGTTCACAGAGAAGCGGCTGGGAAGCAGACGGGTTTATTTTATTGTTTTGCAACTTCCTATTTATGAAAATGCTGGGAGAGCCTGGATGTGGATCAAGTTTTGCTGCTCAATATTTATTAGCGTCTCACCTGCCTCACCGGAATGGGGACTGCAGGCGCTTTGATTAATGGATTGGAAAAGAGAAATGTATAGTTTCCCTGTCGCCTCGGTAAGCGCCTCCCTGTATCTTGTGCCGTGAGGCTATTTTACAGCATCGCAGCCCTCAGTGAATCTCTGCTGATTACTTGCTGCCTCCCTACAGCAGCACGGCTGCTCCGAGGTGTGGGGTGGCACCGTGTTTTATCCTGGAGCTGGAGCAGCGCTGCGGTGCTACGTCAAGTAGAAATAGGCCCTCTCTGAACAGCAGTAAAAGCACTGATTTAAAATATCACCCCAATGGTGGCTGCAGGTTGGGGAATAAACTAAGTGCTTCCCCGTGCTCAGAGAGCACCCACAGGTGCCAAAGAGGGATTTCTGGCTGTGGCCTGACCACTTTCCCAAGGCAAAACCTGTATTGCCTTTGGAGGCAGAGCGATGTTAGAGAAGCCTGTAGACCCAGGCAGCTTCAGCAACTGCACCCGTAGAACATGAATGTTATAAAGTCATAGAATCATTGAGGTTGAAAAAGACCTCTAAGATCATCAAGTCCAACCATTAACCTAATGCAGGTCCACCACTAAGCCGTGTCCCTAAGTGCCATATCTACGCACTTTTTGAACAGTTCCAGGAAAGGCCCTGTCCCTCTGCTTTTCTTCACCAACCACCTCTGGTTGTGAAATTAAGCTTAGGCGCACCTTTACACCAGTATGCTGATTTAGATCTATTTTCACTTAGCCCCAGTACAGCCTGCAGGATGCTTATGTTCTGTCCCTGGGTAGCCAAGAGTCAATGCTGAAGCCCAGACCCATGGAACAACAAGAAGCCAACCCTAAACAGTTGTTTTCACAGCAGGAAACCTTCCTATCCCAGCACTGGCCTGTTCCCAGAGTTCAGGCATTTTGAGGTACAGCTCAAATACTATTATCAGTAGGTGCAATCCCATAGCTATCAGCCATACAACAATTATGGCATATGGTGCAGTGGGTCAACAGCACTCCTGCATGACGCAAAAGAGACCACTGATTCAATCTCTACCTTATCTATACTACAAAACTACAAAATTTTTCATGAAGGGCGAAAGCAAAAGAGGAGAGCAGAGCATATTTCCTCCAGGAGAGGGCAGTCCCATACCCACACACTGGTAACTCATTGCACATGCTGGAAATGAATCAGACTTTCCTAATGAAAAAGTCCCATTATCCCAACATCCTCAGCCAGTCTGTCTTCTCTTGACTAGGACAGAACTGTGCCCTGCAGATGCCTGGAGTCCATGCAGTTATTTAATCCTGCACATTGTAATATTTTATCTTTACATTTCAGCTAGTTACTCTGCTCCAGTGGACGTGAGTGAGTACTGGCATGTGTAAGCACCAGGCACGGAGCGGGTCATGCTGTGAGGGTGTCACACACACTCTGTGGTACACCATGGGCTTTGCCTTCAGATACCTCCTGTCTGCCTCAAAAAATCTGACCCTTCACTGCTGCACTGGCAACCTGCCACATAAAATACTTCTGTGCTCATATACACAGATTACTCCAGCTGCAGACTCCTCACACCAGCTCTGCTGCTGCCCCCCTCTTCTTGCCTGGTATCACCCCAGCTGAGGGTTTCCCAGCTCTGCCAACCTCTTTCAGTATCTACTTTCCTATTTCCACCTTTGGCAGGACACCTTAGACCCATCCTTCAACCTGTCTCTTTGTGGTTTCATCAAGGGAAGTTCATTAGCAAGGCTCAGTACAAGACACCTCTCTGGGGCTGATGCAGCACTGCCCAGCTCTCCTCGCTCCTGGGCTGTTGGAGAGAGCTCTCCTGCACCATCGGCTGAAGCCTGTGATGGCCTGTCCTCACCCCTTCCTGGGCATGCAGGGGAACCAAGTGCACACCATCCTAAAGGACTTCGAGAGGATTTGGCTGGACTTCAGTTAATTGCTACTGCAAATTAGGTCTAAACCCATTTGTCCCAACCGCATGATAGATGAGGCTGTACATTATGGCTGCTTCTAAAGTCTACATTTTTATCAAAAGATTGGCAGTCCCTGTGGGCCCCGCTGAGATAAAAAGGGCCTTCGGCTTCCCAAGCCTCTCTTCTCTGCTCACGCCTTCTCCCTGGTTTTTGTATTCAGCTTAGGGCCTCCAGGAGTGTCTAGAGGAATTCATTTCCTTCACAGTCCACCCCTCCTTCTCCTGAACGAAAACTAGAGCTGGTTTTTCCAACTTGGATTCGCAGGAGAAATATGAAAGCTAAAGGCACACGGCATAAATAAACATGCAATGGGAACAGAAGAGGCAAAACACAGAGGCCCAATGCAGACGAGAGAGACAATGCAGCATAACAAACAGAGAGCTGCACTTCGCCTGTGGCATTTTCCAGCTACATCAATAATTATATAATACAACGGTCGCCGATTTCTCAGGCGCGGATCGATACTGACTGCGGTGCCACCCCACTCCCTGGCGGGTTGTGGGCTCAGGGGCTCTTTGCAGGCCCCCACTTTGCCTGTGCCAAGGATCGATCAACGCACTTTTCAGGCAGCACCAAGGGCTAGGGAAGCGGCACATGCATTCCCCAGACGACAGGCACAGGGCTCTGCCCATGGCACTCAATGCCAGCATTGGGGCTTGCCGCCTTTTTTTTTCCCCTCTCCCAACTGCCTGCAGAAGACAGAACCTAGGTGCTGTTTGTTAGCAAGAAGTTGGAAGAGGATTCATTCCATGAGTGCCTCGCACGCTGTAAACTTATTCAGCGGGAAGCTGAATGTGGTTGTCAAGTATAAACGTATGAATGCACCCACTTGTCAGGCCTTCCAGCAAAGCAATTAGGGGACAGGGTACCATTAGAGACATCTATATTCTTCATAACAAAATATAATTCTCTAAATAGTTTATTTTTAGCATCTCTGCTGCAGTAAGTTGAAAAAAATGGAACAATTTTGGGGATAGAGCATAATGAGCATCTCTGCTTAACAGAGCGGAGTTGTTTAAACCCACCCTCAAACTCCCATTTTTAAGTGTATAGATGCTAAACATTGTCCTGGAGGGGGAAAAACGGGAAATCACATTAAGGAAACACTGAGAACAGCTAGAAAATTAACAACCCTCTTTTCTTTTAGGCAGGGATGTGAACTCTATGAAGAACAAACCTGAAATATAGATTTCAAATGATTAATGCTTATTTAAATGCTAATCTGAGAGAAGAAGCAAAAGTGTTGTCTGACCCATGTAACTTCCCACAAATGACAAGTATCTGTAAAAGCTTCCCATGCTAAATCAGGAACTGGTAACAGGAAAAAGGAATTGGTTGGTCATCTTCAGGAAGGGGGATTTTTTGGGCTAGAACTGACAAATATGGAAAGATAAAACCAAAACCAACAGCCAGAAGACGTGGACGGTAGATTCTTGCTCTATGCAATTTAACAGTAAAGTAATTGGCTTGTCGTGTGGTGTTATTATTTTATTTTGTTGCAGGCTGTCTTGGGTCAGGCTTTGTCTTGTTTTTGTTAGACAAGCATTCTGATACCACTATGTAAAATGTCAAGTAATATAATTGGGCCCCAGTCCTACAAGGCCTTCCTTCAGACAGAACTCACATGTCATTGGGAATTTCAACTGATTTCCCTGCTGGAAAGCTGGATTAAAGGTCTTCCTACTGCAAAAATTGAAAAACTCATAACACTGACACACTCATCTTGCCAATCAAAGCGTAATAAAAAATAGAAGTGGCTCTGAAACAGATCATCCTAAACAGCAAGAAATCCCTAAATAATTAAAAAAAAATACTTGTATCCCCCTGACTATAAAACTTGTGGCATATTTCCCTACCATTACAGCCACTTGAGAACCACTGTGGATAGGCTATAGCATAAAACCATTGGTACAGAGGAGAATATTATCTTTAGCATTCCAGCTAGAGCCAGAAGCAGAGGTTTGCTTTTCCCTTTTTGGGAGGATGCACCAATCTGTAACTAGGTATCTTGACTGAACTGTTACACATATATCTAATTTGCAAAGACAAAGAGGCACGAGAAGATAAGAATGGGTGATCTTGTAGTCGAGGTGATATGGCTATAAAAATTTATTTCTATGCATAACGCATTGCCTTTGCTGCAATTGGTGCTCCCAGCTGAGATTTGTTCATATGAATGGATCAGAGAAAGCATTCTCCCAGTTTGTATAAGGGTGAGTTGAAACATGAAGGACTGTTAATATTCTGGTTGATTTTTCCCCCCACCATTAACAGTTGTTAAAAGGTGTAATAGGTATAAATAACCATTTTCAGAGATCACATGCTGTAGAAAGAATCGAGCATATATGGAACAAATGCTTGGGTATTATCATCCCGTTACCAACAAACGATGGAGGTTAGGAAGAAGCCTATGGTTAGATGAATGCAGTGGAACTGAATATTTTGACTCCAGCCAAACACCCTTCCTATCTGGCAGGTGCCTCAGGAAAGCAAAGGAATAGGTTAAAAGTAGGGAATTACTGCAACCCAGCTAATCAGCAGTAGCAGGTTAAGCCATAGTAACCTGACTTTCAGGTCTGTGTCTGTACACTGGACTGGCTACTCTTTTTCCATTTTCTACCACTATTCATTCAATGCAGCTCAGAATTCCTAGATTCAAACCCAAATAACCTGCTTGGGCCCAGGGCATACATGTGAATATTTACAGAAGTTTTACTAGGGAAAATGTGTGGGTAGAAAGAACTCAAATATTTGTTGGCTGGAGAAACAAGCAGATTAACACAACCTGTACTGGCACAATGTTCTGAGTTTGCTGTTTGCATCTCTCTGCCATATAATCGAGTCCCTTTGGAGGACTTGTTTCTGTGAGAGCTCTCTCTCCATTGCATGCTGATGACTGATAATGCAGTCAGCATATTGTAAATGGGAGCTGCTTTCCACTTCATAGGGACAAACCCTAATTTGCCATAGCCCTGGGTCAGACGTAAGTTAAATGAGCTGGAGCAGGACACAGCCACACCCTCCATCGCTGTGCTGTGCAAGCTGCACTCACACACACCAAATCAATTACTTGGGGCTCTTCTGAATGAGATGGGAGAAAATTACATCTGAGCTCTGGCCTCAGCCGATCAATCCTACAGTAACCTGTTTTTTCTAGGAATGACACTGCAGGCGAGGCTTGTGTGACCTACAAAGAGAAAGGTCTCAGCTCAGTCGGCTCTCTAGGTCTCCTGTTCTGTTCCCTCTCTATTTTGCTACTGCCTCCATCCATGGAGCTGTCCTGTCACACTGTCCCTACCAGAGCTATCCAACGGCAAGAAGCCACTGAAGCTTTAACACCAAATAGCCGATTTTATTTGCATCACTTATGATCAATCTACAGAACAAAACTCCCCTTCCTCATTCATGTAGTAGCCACTTCCAGGATTTATCTGCTTCCAGAGATTACAGGCCAAAGAAGAGAGGCAGGAAAAGTGAGTTACAGTATTTAAGATTGCTTCACATGCAATAAAAACCAAGAATTAAAATAACCAGGACCCCACTTGCTCCCTTCCAGAGCTTGACAGGCCTTGCATACTCACAAGTCTCTTGAGCATCCTATCCTGTGTGGGAGAGCACACAGGATGTGTGAAAGAAATGGGAAATTCCCTTGGGGAAGAAAAAAAAAAAATCAAACCCCAAAGCAACAAAGGCCCTGTAGAAACATACATAATTATTACCTAAATTTATGCCTTTAACAAGTACCAAAAGGGCCAGAATATGAGGTTTTTCGTCTTAGTAATCAAAGGCAACACTCAGAGCCTTGCAAATTTTAGGTTCTGTTGGTTTACTTAATTTGAACTATAATTATGGACTTAGGAATACAAAACTAAGATTAC
>VYZR01097222.1:178-39299 GCA_013400675.1 Oxylabes madagascariensis
GGCGGCCCGGGCCCTCCTCGGCAGGTGCCGGGCCCGGCGGGTGGGGCAGGGCAGCGCCTGCGGGCCGCCAGGTGCCCCCTCACGGGCACCTTGGCCCGCTTGCAGAGCAGCCCGCGGGCTCGGTCCGCCCGCTGTGTGCACTGGCACATCGCAGCAGCCCTGTTGCGTTCTTTATGTGCGGCAGGAAAGAGGAGCTTTTCGCACTAAAGGTCACAGATGTTGATTTAACCTGCGGTGTTCTGCTTAGCTTTTGTGTTAATCGGGTCCTAAACAAACGCTATCCCGGACTGCCGAAGAGGAGCAAACCCACCGTCCTGTAAACACACATAAAAAGCTTTCGATCTTCCAGTGCTTCCCGCGAGTTTGGAAATGAAATAAAAATAACGCTGTCCTTGAGAGGCTTCCAAGTCTCATTCATCTGAGAGGCGCTGAGCAGCCAAGTTCCCACCTACACCAAGTTTCCCTCACCAACATAGTAACGCTGCAATGAAAAAGTGCATAAAATAGATTCTGTGGTACTGGGCCAAAGAAAAAACGTCATTCTTTTCACTCTTCCTCCAGAAACTAATCATCGTATCAACTGTTGAAAAGATGAAAAAAAATTCAAGCCAATTATATATTAAACACATAAAACAGCATTAGTGCATTGCTGGGGCTGAAAAATCAAATATTCAAAAGTCAGGAAATTACAAATATTAACTTCTCCAAACCAATATTGTTTTGGCTTCACTGCACATCCTACACACCACACAGGACATAGATTAACTAATAATAAACCGTATAGATGTGCAACAAAAAGAACTGAATGTTGCAGCGGTAACCCTAGCTTGGGGATTTTCTTGGATTTCAAGCACTTACTTTCCCAGTCCTCATTCTGCGGTAATTTTTGGCTGTGTTTAGCAACCAGTGTTTGCAACTCCCACTGAAGTAAATGAAATTGCTTGGGGCTTTATATCCTTAACATATAACCACGCACTTCATGTAGCTCAGGATTCTTTTAGGGGAAAAAAAATGTTAAATGTGAATTTTTGTATACCATGAGAGGCCCTCACAGCAGGCAGTGTTAATTCACTGAGTGTTAAATTGAGCTTCTCTGGTGGGATCAGTGTGGACTAAAGAGCCAGGAGAGGAGGGAGCAACACCCATGTCTGTTCCAGCAACGGGATGAGAAGAGCAAGGCCTCCAGCACCCAGGGATGCTACAGAACCAAAAGGGCTCCAGCAGCACCTGGTAAAGCTGGGTTCAGGAGGAGAAGCACACGGGGAAGGATAAGAGGCACAACCACAGTCGTGTCTGTACCTCTGTCTTTCTGCCTGCCCTCCCTTCTGCCCTCTTCCCAGACCTACTGTAAAGCATACAGACTTGAAAGTCTATTTTGCCAAAAATGGCCAATACTTTAACAAGACTTAATTTGGATTTGATGATTATCCAAATATTGAGACATTTTACTTGTGGAAAATTTCCATTTGAGGTGTACAAGAAAGCAAAAAAACAAGCAAAAAAAACCCCTAACAGCCCCTCCCTCCAAAAAAAACCCCCAGGATTTCAGTAAGTCTGTATTTTGAATTACAATAAATATTTTATAACTCTAGTGTGCATTTATTTCTCTCTCCTCTTAAGCTGCTGATGCTTGCCACTTTTGCAGACAGAAGAGTATTCTGGCGGCCTGTCAAGCTGATCTACCATGCAATTCCAGCCACTCTTGGACTAGGGTCTGTCTTGGCAGATAGGACCACTGGGTCCCTTAGATTTCATTCTGTCATAATTGGAGAAAAAATAGGTAGGGTTTCTTTCCTAAAGTAAATATATGCCTTGTCACTGGAGTAAATTGACTGCATGCAGTGACTAAACCTAGCCTGCCTGGGAGAGCAGGAAGAGTAGAGAAAGTTCAAGTTTAAAATAGAAGGCATGTGAGAGAACACCCTGTTGAGATGAGGCTCACATCTCTCAGAGCTATTATTTCAGACTCCATGAAAGCTTAAGCAGACATCTCTGCCCAGGTTACACTCAGTTCATGTTTTCAAGACTCTTTTGCAACCACAGCAGCTTTTAATGAAAGATGATGTTTTAGGAAAGGTGTTGGTGTTCAAAACCACCTCTTGCTACTGCCTTGGTTTCAGCTTTTCCGTGGAAGAAAGTCAATGAAGAAGGAAAAACTGAAAGCAAAATCTCTAGATATGCTGAAAATTGATTATTTTATTTTGAAGCTGTGAGTGTAGTTTAAGTTTCTTTACTTTTTCTTTACTCATTCCAAATTAGAACCATGAAGCAACTGATACTTGGACTTTTCAGAATCAGATGTTCTTCACGTAATCCAGAAGACACAAAGCCTTTTTCTTTATGTTTTGCATAACATGAAAATGGCTGACCTCGACCTAAATTATATCTAAAAGATTAGCATAGGAACTGATATAGGAGGATTTGCTGGAGGTGGGGGATAGGAGCATTTGTTTTGTAGATAGGAGCAACTGAAAAACAAGTAACTTAGAGATAAGGATTCCTACTCAATCTTCCATTGTGGTTTACCAGGTGAGTATTCATTAGTCATCTTTTTACCAGTCTAATAATGGAAAGGAGCTTTAAAACTGATAGAGATACTTACACAATTCAGCTCTTACGTACTGGAAGTAAAAGAGGTCTCATGTAAATTGAATTGGACTTATAAGCCTTCATTTTCTCCCAGATTTATTAATGCTTTGGAGTAAGAGACCGAATGAAAAAATATCCAAAAGTCTACTTCGTCTGAATCAGATAAGAGGAGAATGGAAGTGCCACAGGCCAGCTCTGTGGGCTTGATATTTCTGAGTTTGAAAGATTTTAGCCTGCTAGCAGCTGCTAACCTTTTTCCCAACGGAAAATTTCTCAAGAAAGCTTTTTCTCAAAACAATCTTGGCAAACAACTATCCTTTCTCAAAACAATCTTTCTCTAGGTAGTGTTTTACCTTTCTAGTTCTCAAAGAAAAACATTTTAGTTGTTTTTCTAGTTTAACCAATAGGATTAGAGAGGTGTCGTTCCTATTCACCAATCACGTTAAGTCTGTATCAGAACACCTTATAAAAAGTCATAAGAATTAAACAATAAACCTTTTTTCTATGCTTTTTGCCTTCTGAAATATTTAGAGTCTCTCATCTTTTTCTCATGTCCTGCAACAACACAGCTCCATCTCAAGGATCATGGAATGGCATGGGTTGGAAGGAACCTTAAAGATCATCTTGTCCCAAATCCCCTGCCTTAGGCAGGGACACCTTCCCATAGACCAGGTTTCTCAGGGCCCCATCTGACCTGGCCTTGAACACTTCCAGGGATGGGACATGCACAGCTTCTCTGTGCTACCTCTGCCAGTGCCTCACTGCCCTCAGAGCAGATGATTTATTCGTAATAAGTAATCTAAACCTACTGTCTTTCATTTCAAAGCCATTACCCCTTGCCCTGTCACTACCTGCTCTTGTAAAATGTCCCTGTCCGTGATTTTTGTAGGCTCCTTTCAGGCACTGGAAGGCTGCAATGAGGTCATGCCAAAGCCTTCTCTTCTCCAGGCTGGACAAACCCAATTCTCTCAGCCTTTGCTCATAGGAGAGGTGCTCCATCCCTCTGATCCACTGGGTGGCCCCTTCTGGGCTCACTCCAGCAGCACCTTGCACTAGATCTTACTAAACCTCATGAGATTCCCAAACCTCATGAGATTCGTTATCAGCCAAAAAAAAACCACAGAGCACAGTTTCTAGTTTACAACCAAGCTCAATATGGATACAACCGGAGACGTAGGTGAAAAACACCAAGCAATATGCCAAAACAAGCATCATATCCTTTCTGTTAGCGATCTGCCATTCTCTGCCAAATCAAAACCATGTGGGTTTGGGTCTATAAAAGTGGTGCAAAGCAGGGTTAAGATCTCCAAAAGGGAGATGAGAAACAGACAAAAAATGGCCACACATCATGTCACTTGGAAACGGTGGAGCAAGGAGNCATCCCTCTGATCCACTGGGTGGCCCCTTCTTGACTCACTCCAGCAGCACCTTGCACTAGATCTTACTAAACCTCATGAGATTCCCAAACCTCATGAGATTTGTTATCAGCCAAAAAAAAACCACAGAGCACAGTTTCTAGTTTACAACCAAGCTCAATATGGATACAACCGGAGACGTAGGTGAAAAACACCAAGCAATATGCCAAAACAAGCATCATATCCTTTCTGTTAGCGATCTGCCATTCTCTGCCAAATCAAAACCATGTGGGTTTGGGTCTATAAAAGTGGTGCAAAGCAGGGTTAAGATCTCCAAAAGGGAGATGAGAAACAGACAAAAAATGGCCACACATCATGTCACTTGGAAACGGTGGTGCAAGGAGGAGAAGTTCCACGAGAAGCCAATTACTTTTTTTAAGTTGATACCACTGCATTCACACATGTCCTGATTTTCTTTTAGCACAGAAGACATAAAAGGGACAGAGGGAAGGCAAAAGTATAAAACCTCTGCAGAAAAAAATTATTCTGTTCAGTATTTAGCATGGGGGAATTTGAATCCTCCTAATGCAAACTGCAAGCACCCTTGCTTTGTGCAGGGAGATTCACAGGGAGCCCAGGAAACAGAATTTACCCTACACACAAATGCCACCCTATGAAATAACAGGGTTTCAGGATCACAGACTGAATCCAGCTCTGAATTTCCCGCCCCAAATAACTCCAGCAAGACTTTGAGAGACAGAAAACCCTCATCATCACCATAAGCTGGAGCATGCATGTTGTTAATTAAGGGATCTTAAGTATCACAGAATGCCTCACTAGCCAGGTACAATTCATTTAATAGTAAAGCATACTACTAATAAAGTGATCTTCCTCTTAAGTGCTGCTGAAACCATAAAGGGATTTCCTTCAGAACATTGTTAGCAGAGCTTGCTGAGAGAGATGTTCTCCTCTGGGAACACTAATGGGTTTGTCAAAAATGGCAAAATCAAAAACGATGAAGTTTCCCACTCTATGGCCATAATAATATTTTTTAGAAGACTTTGATATGATCTGCAATTTATACCTTGTAGCAATAATTAGTTTTTCAATCACCCCTGAGTGTACTTGGGTCTTTTTTAGTCCTTGTTCCTTCAAATAAGTTACAGTAGGTGTTGTTATCTCAGCAGCTATCAGTACATCTGCTAACAACATAATCACCTTCTCACAGCTCACAGACTCAAAGACAATCTCTTACAATGAGAGTTTGCTCTCAGCCCCATTTTAATGGGGTTGGAGGTTTGGGGGTTTTATCACCTTGTTTGAATCTTACACACACCCATCCCAAGTTGTAAAGGAGTGACTATGTCATCTCCCCTATGCAAAGTTTTCCAAACTACCAAATTCACAAACATCAATTTCTCCATTAAAATTCTTAGCCATAATACTGTCATGAGACAATACTTAAAGACAAAATACTGTACTTTAAAAAAACACCACATATCTGCATTATGTGACTTCATCATTCAGTTTCTTTAAAGATACCCTCTTTCAAGACTTGAAATAGGTCTCTTTCAAGAAGCCTGTCGAGTTTATTAACTAAATACATATACATAGAATATACATGTCTGTGAGTATTCCACATTTTTATTGACTCCTTGTATGATAATACAAACATCTTTTTTAACCTTTCAATGTTACTTATTCAAAAATGCGCTGCAAAGGGCTCTAAGTTTTCCTGCTTAAGAACAGATGATGATTTAAGGTGGACATGACCCAAAGCGACACCTCGCCGTGGCTGGGTAAGGACTTTGATGTGATGCTTGTGCTACGTTGTCGTTAAGGTTCAGGGATGCTGCATTCCACCAGCTGTCATTGTCCTTACAGCCAGGCTATGTGCAGAGGCTGATCTGCCCAAACACACACTCAGGTAAACACACTCATTAATTAAACAGTGGACTCCTGGGCAGAGATCATTGCATGAATGGAAATGAGGATTCCCTGGCTTTCTAATCAAAGCGTCCTCCCAACAAGACTGAGGTAGCAGGGCTCCATAGCCAGGTCAGCTTTAATCACAAGTTTAACAAAAGACATGGGGGAGCTTTTATGAACATAACTTCAAACTACAAAGTTTTGAGAGATAAGACACTCAAAAACTTAATTTTTTATGATATGGCTGTATTTAGCTCAGCATTTGCTTTACTGGTAGTATTTGCAAATCTTTGCAGCCTGATCCATAATACCTTTTGTTTGTTAGATGGATTTGCATCATAATCTACAGAAAATGTGATGTATGCATTTAGTAAATATTTACAAGCCTTTGTGAAATTTAACCAGACATTTGCTTTACCTATGCAGTCTGGATACTTTATCAGTAGTTTAGATGCAAATTAATTTAGAAATTAAATATAAGTAATATTTCTATGCATATTAACTTCAATTCATAGACAATTTAGAAAATTTGGGTGGATTTCTAATTTTTTCAGATGTGATAGCTGGCAGAATCTAACAGTATTATCACAGAATAAGCCACCTTTCAGGTCTGCTGCCCAAATCCAAACTTCAGCCAGCAAATATCAAGTGCTTTCCAGTGGATGCTGATTATTCATAGGAGCGTTTGAAAACAAGGGGTGGTCTTTGCCCAGTTCCAGTTTAGATGCGAGTCAGACACCTTGCAGCCGGCCTCCCTGTTAGGAACTTCAAAGAAACAAAAGACAGAAAAAAGAAAGAGCCTGTTCTTTCCTTTGCATAGAAAAAAAAATTCCAAGAAAGTTTCAAGAAATATTGATGGCAATATTAAGGGAATATACCCAATCCTTTCCCACACTTAGTGATTATTGTGGAGATTTTTTCAGCCCAGCAGAGACTTCGATTAAGGAAGAGTTTTTTACTGAAGCGGTAGGGTCAGGCAGCATCTTTCAATATGCATGGATTCAGGAGAAGGAAATCACTCATTCAAGTCATTTGCAAGTAAAAGTTTCTTACCAGACTGAACTCCTTCTTGCTGAATAAATTTGGTTCTTCTCTTTAGGCAAGAATATACTCCTCATACTTCTCAAATGTATATTTTAAACGCTGCAGGTTGCAGGCTACCTGATGAATCTGGTACTCATTAAAACTACAATGGAGCTTTTTTAAAAAGTTCTATTCAAAGCAGTATGAAACAGATTTTTGTTATCAGACATAAAAATTTCATACTCTTGTAATCTTCTGAATGTGGACTTATTGTGGTAAGGCCAAATGTACATAAAATTAGGAACTGAACTTTATTCAAATGAAGATGTGTTAAAAATCTCCAGGCTGCTTTAGAAACTGTCTGCTGTGTCTACTAAAAAATTTCAAGCAGTAAATCAAGGAATCCTAAATATTAAAAAGAACGGTTTTCAGCTATTTACTTGCCATGGATTAAGACCCTATTTATGCACTAACATACATATAAAAGAGAATATACTGACAGATGTTTTTAATGAAAATTAGTTATAAAAAATCAGTCTATCAGCTCTACAGGCAGTATGTAATTTACTAATAGCCAATAGAGACGGTGTATTTTTATATTACTTTGCATTGAAAGGCTAAAACTCACTGTATGGTTTCCTCTATCAAAAGATCCTGCAGAATATTCCTAAACCTCTTCTGATGTTGTGGCTGACATAATGGGGAGCCCCCAGTGCTATGTTCTTTGGCCAGTGATTTGTCCTCATGTTTTGTTGAGGGTGCTTTGCTCACAATTAATTCCATAAGGTAATTCAGCAATGCCAACCTTTCTTCTCAGGAATAAGTAAATTCCCTCTAACAATTTTTTTTTCTATAAAGGAAAAATTATATCCCTGTGTAGTGTATGAATCCTAATGTAGGTATATGGCAGGTATTTAGGGAAGCTCTTTGTTTTAGCGTTTTGTTATGCAACTGGATCACAGGTAAATCACTGAAATATCAAATACGTCTTGTGCAGGATTCTTCATTTCAGAGATATGAGGACAACAGGCCCAGTTGCCACTGTGCTAAATAGCAGCAAATACTATAGGCAGATGGGTTAAGGTCCCTATATGCATTTGCCATTTTTGACTCACCGCTGCACCAGATACCAAAGACACAAAGCGGATGGGAAGGTTCTGAGCACAACAGATGGGAGTGTATTCCCAGTAATTAACTAATACAATAAACTTCCAGATTTATTAGTATGCTTACTGAAGAAATTCTCGAGTTTAATCGCTAGGTAAATTGAGATCAGAAGAAGGAAGCGACATCTCCAGGAAAGCAAGGCCAGTGGGCTGTCCTGGGGACAGTACAGCCATGCCGCATTAACACAGCTGACGGCTTTGTTTCCTGGAGTTAGCCCCGCTGCCTACCCTAACCACTGGAGCTGTAGATTCAGTTCAAGAGCAGAAGAGTGGTAGGAACACCATACTGTTTGGCGTTTGAGAGGCTGTGCCTCAGAGAGTGCAGAAAGATGACAGCGGCGAGCCTGTGGAGCCACCTCACTGTTTTATTTCAGGGCTTTGCTCCTCAGTGGTGGTGAAGGGAACAGGGCTCATAGCAGTTCTCAAATGTTGCTGCATTTCTGCCATAGAATCAGGCCATTTTGTTGTCAGAGTCCCAGGCAAACACAAAAATTAAATCACATTGATATGACTTATTTTGCACAGAACTTTCCATCTGTTGCTCTTCTCAACAGTTCCATTAGAAAGTTGTATTGCTTCATCCTCTATTATTAACAGATGTTGGAGCAGAATAATGTGTACGTGTTCCTGAGAATTGAACGTGTTCCTAAGTGCAAACCCCTGTCCTCAGACTTGCATTTTAACACCACACCAAAGCACCTTGCTGCCATGTGAAATCCCACTTGTGGGACGATCCCCTCCCCTCTGGTTCCTGCTCAGAGCAGGCTGCTTGGAGCCTCATGCAGGTTGGTTCAGAGCACCTCCAAGGCTGGGGGATACTGCAGCCTCCCTGGGCGTCCTGCTCGCTCCAGTGCTCAACCACCCTTTCCACAAAAATGAAAATTATGGCATCAAGTCAAAATTTCTCATGTTTCAACACATCTTTACTGCCTCTGTCCGCCTCTGGGGAAAGTTGGGCTCCATCTTCTCCTCACCCACCTCAGTAGCTGCATATACCAGGGGAGTTCTCCCTGAAGCCACCTCTCCTTGGGGCTGAACAAGCACAGCTCTCTCAGCTGCTCCTCCCTCTCTCAGAAACTCCAGCCACACAATATCTTGGCAGCCCACCACTGGCCCTGCAGTAGTGTTCCATTTTCTTGTGATGGGGAGCCCAAAATGGGGCAGAGTAAACAAACAGAGGGGCAAATGCCTCCCCTTCAGAGGCTGCCTGGCCGTGCTCACAGAGCTTGGAGTGCTGTCAGCCTCCTTTTGCTACAAAAGCGTGTTGCTGACTCACAGTCAGCTCCTTGTCCACCAGGTCCCCCAGGTTTTATTCTGCAATACTGATTTCTGCCCAGCGTATCCCCAGCCTGTAGTGCATAAGGGCCCTGATTCAACTCCCCCTGCCAGGATTTCAGTTGGTTCAGGAGTTTATTTGACGGAGTTCAATGTCAGCCTTTTTGCTGATCTGAGCTATTTGTTGGGAATAAAGCTAGAGACAGCCTCAGCAAAGGCCTGCCTGCCTCTCCATCCCTTGGGAGCTGCTTTCAAGCTGAGGCTCTTGCACTTGGCCTCTGCCTGAGCAACACTGCAGCTGTGCTGCAGCTGTGTCAGTGCCCAGTCTCCTACCTCCCTGATCCTGACCTGCTGGCTTGATTTCCTGGCTTGACCTTGAACCTGCCTCGCCACAACTGACTTGCTGTGTGGCCACTGGACCCAGGCTGACACTGGCCATTCTTTCCTTGCATACAAGCACAAGAAGCTCCTTTATGCCCTGTACATGATTTGCTAATTTCAACTCAGCTTGAGCTTTGGATTTTGCAGTTCTTTCTCTGCACGCTCGAGAAGCATCTCTGAATACCCTCTGGGCTGCCATCTCTGCTCCCTCCTTCAGTGTGCTGCCTATGTGCGTCTGAGCTGGGTCAGGAGTCCCCTCTCCATGCTTGTCCTCTTGCTTTGCTTTTCTCTTGCTTTGCTTTTCTCTTGCTTTGCTTTCCATATATTGCAGTTCTTATGCCCTAAGGAGGTTGTCCTTGAAGACTGACTCCCTCTCCTGGGCCCCTTATTCCTCCAAGTCTGTCTTGCATGGGGATTTGCCAAGTCTCACAGTCGTTGCAGCCAAGACCGCCCTTGACCTTCACCTTTTCAACCAGTTCTTCCTTCTTTGTGCGTAATAGGTCCAGCAATCAGTTCAGTCATCACCTGCTACAACAAAACGTCCTCAATATGCTTCAAAAACCTCCTGGATTGGTTGTGCATGATCCTGTCACAGTTCTAGTGGACAGGATATTTGAAATTCTCTATGAAAGCCAGAGCCTGTGATGAAGAAGCACTCAAAACAGGACTAAACTAAAATTCATCTTCATGCCCACAACATGTTTAGACTCCAAATATCCCTGCAAACACGTGATACCAAAGAGAAACCTCATCATGCACACTACAGTGTGAGTGGGAAATGCAGCTTAGAGCTGTGGTGAACTGCAGTCAACCAGACAATGTGGATGGATATGACAGGACTGAGCCTAAGACAAGCAAGAGGGCATCACCTTAAGTCCTGAATTTGGTGTTGACCCTAAAGAAGGAGATCACTACATCCCTATCACCTCCACTTCTTGAAGTAATTAATCTCTGCATGTTTCTATCCAAACAGCATCAGAAGTAGCACATGAGATCTGATGGGCTGTATTGAAATACAATAGTCTTTAAATCCTCATTTCCAAGGATCTTTTTTTTTATTTCTCATGCAATCTTCTGAGCAAATAAAGCTAAAATTCCTCATTCAGGGACCTTTTATGCATTAAAATGTAATTGCACTCTATAAATTAGTCCAAGGACATGTTCTTTCTGCTCTGTTATTTCCTAAGTTTCTTTAATGCCAACTTTTAAATGTGATATTTTGTATACAGGTTTTTATGGCAAAGCATCATTGATGTGCATTTCTAAAAGCATTGTGAAAGCTGTTATCTGTCATTCATGGTTTGGTCATCACGCCTAGTATTGCTTAATAACACTCAACTTATATATATAAACATGGCTGGGCCTGTTTTACTGGGTACAAACCAGGAAATCTGAAATATGCCAAGTGAAAGCATTTCAAAGAGCTTAAAGAATATTCCTGATACCAGCATTTACACTCACAAGTATATTCATTGCTGTCACAATCAACTGCAATTGTTTGTTCCACTTTCCCTGAAATATTCTGGACATTTTTTCCCTCACATAATGTATAGTAAACTTGGCAAGTGGGGAGACACGGGGAATAGTTTTACAGAACAATACATCATTTTTCTTTTTCACAGAACATATGTCAGGCACCAGCAGACTCAGGAGATGTAATCCATATGAGAGTTCCTCTAAAGTGCTACAAAATACAGTAAGAATCTTGCAAAAGGAGTTTCTTCATGTATAAGCTTGGGATGACAATTAGGTATAATCAAGCATTCCGTACACTTAAATAAAAGATGAGAGAAGAAAGAAGTCCTTTCCACAGTATAACTATAACCTATTTCCAGGCATTAGTTAAGCACATAAAACTTGTTTTGAACTGAAGGACCTCCTTAAAAGACTTCTAGTTTAGCCTGGAGACAGGATATATTGTGATTCTGATGTGATGCAACTTATTTTCGCATTTGTAATCTACAGACTGAATGAAAATCATGTACAGTACAGAGTGTGTTATCAATCTTCTCATGTCATAGAGGTTGTTTTTATGATGGATACACTAAGGGATTCTTGAAATAGTCTAACTGCAGTGCCCATTCACTTACTCAAATGCTTGCAATTGCCTCTGCTGTTTTCCTGAGACTACCTCTGTTAAATGTTATCTCTGAAAAATTTAAATTTCTCATCATGCAGTCATCAACTTGCAACAGCAGTAACCCAGAGAAGTAATAACATACTGTGCTTTATTGTAAGATGATTTCTGGCCTGCTGAGGAAGTCAACCAATATATTCAACAAATCTGGGCATTACCCATGACGTAAGTCTTCTTTCATCACACATATGGCAGAGGAACAGTCCTCCACTCCCAGTAAAGACATTTGCCTTACCTATTTTGTTTTGGACTCATTTAGAAATAAAGGGAGCAACCTCACTGCACTTCTGAAACCAAACACTTGCAGGCTTTCACTCCCTGCAACAGAAGAATCAGCACAAACCACCTTTAATGAAAGCAACAAAGCAGCATCCATCCCTCCAGTCCAACTGCTGTATCCAGCTACACAGGAGACCTGTATCACTCAAAATAATTACTGAAGTATGGCAGTTCTGCTTCTATAGCTACTCTTTTGCTAAACTCATCCTGCTCTTTAAAACCAAGCACTAAACCCAGGTGCATTAACTGGGGACAAGCAAGGGATCCCTGTTTCCTGGTGACTGTTCACAGCTATGCATCTAAGAGAAAGCATTTCTAGAACTGATCATGAAAATATCTGCCAACAGAGAATACTTTTCTTGATAGCATAAAATTGAAATCTACAATCTTCTCAGAGCTTTAGAAGAAGGTGTATTGAAAACATCTGGCCTGCAGCTGGATTGCAAAGCAAATAGCATCCTAAACAACTGGGACAAGCACTGGCTGACCTGTGACCTGCAAGGTCACTGTGCTGCCTTGCTTCCTTTGCTGTCTTCTTCTTCTAACACAGGGGATTTACCTCTGCAGAACCATAAAGGAGCTAACTAACAGGTGCCTGAGAAAGAGACAAAGGGGCCTAAAGGATGAATACTAGTGGTGGAAAATTTCTTATAGCCCTCTGACAAAAGAAGTTGCACTTTCTTGTTTCCATATGAAGCAGGATGCTTTTCTGTGACAAGCAGCAATGCTGTTTCCTACTTCTGCTTCAACAAAAGTGGAAAAATATCTTCAGTGCACTATGATTAATTTACATTAAACATTAAAAATTTACATATAACATTAAAAATGGTTTTCTCTGTCCTTAGTTCTTTAGATTTTACTGCTTATTCATCTGTGTCTATGAAATAGTTACAATTTGTAATTTTTTTTTCTGTCTATAATGTTAGTAAAGTACATTGAGAATGTTAATTAGCGTTCTATGTTTCAAATAACATTTTCTTAATATTTGGGGTAAGAACTTTATATTACTAAATGTTTTTGAAATTTTCAAATTTTCATGTCCATAAAAGGAATTGTGATCTGACTACATTCAGTTCAACCTTGTCTATTCTATTTTCCCAAATATCATCAAAATAATTTTCTTTGGATGACTTTTTTCTTCCACATTATGTTTTCAAGTTTCTTCTTTTTGCAGGGAGTCAATTTTCTTCAATTTCCAGCCCTCTGAGCAGCTCGGCTGACACTTATTTATGAGCTCCATCGTCTGTGCTCTTGCCATCAACTGTCTCCATGTTGGACTGAGGCACGCATCATCCCTTGAGCGCTGGGGTAAAGTTGTGTTTTCCCATAAAAAAAAAAAAATCATCCAAGTTTTCAAAACCTTTCATTCACTAGCTTGTATATAAACTCGAATTTGAGAATAATTGATCTTGAAATGTTTGGCTGAATATACAGCCTGCCTCAAACAAGAGCAGGAGAACTCCCTCTGTCCACTCCCATAGTTTGTGTGAATCCATGTGGATCCAGCAGGATTCTGATTCAGTGTGTCAGAGGTAGGGGATGGAGGGAAACCTGCACATCCACCCAAACAGAAACACAGGGTCCTCTGCTGTGGTTGAGAGCATTTTCCGGGAAGAGAGAGGAGTGTGACGATGTTAAACCAAACAAGAGAGGAGAACACAAAGATCTCTTTGTCAAGTTTCCAAGACACAGTTGCCTTCATCCTTTCTTGGTGTGCAGAATGCTTTCCCTGGCTGCCTAATGAAGCTGCCAAACACTGCCCTCTTAATATTTCATGCATCGTTTCACTGCATAGACCTTTCTGTCCTCGGCATTTGTCCCGTATCAGTTTTTATCCTCTGTATCCTTACAGTCCTGGGGAGTAACTTCACCCAGGAGGCTGCTGGTACAGGAAGCAGTGCTGCCTCTCCCAGTGAATCCAAGAAAGTTTTACCCAGGGATTTCAGGCTGTAAGAATGAGTATGATCTTTTCCATGGATGAAGCGACCTGACCAGATTCTCTCAGCAGGGAACTGCAGCTCATGGAGGGTCATTACTGGTTTGTTTTCCGAGTGTTAGCGTTGAAAAAAAAACCAAAACCAGAACCCGAGAATCCAACTGATAAACTAATCCCCTAATCAGCTGTTTGTATCAGAATTGCAGAGAGCAATCCAAACCAAAAAGTTGTCCAAGTCCCACCGTTTCCGCCCGCGGCGCCTTCCGGCACAGCCGCGCGCTCCTTCGTGCAGGAACAGGAAGCGTTCTGTGCTCGCTCAGGTGGCTTGGCCACCAAATGAGTCACTGTGGGCTTCGCCTCTCTCCCTGGGCAAGTTCAGACTCAGGGGGTTCTCTTGGTTTTCTCTTTTACAAATGTATGTAAAGTTCAGGGTTATGTTGAAAATAAGCTTTCATTTTTCAGAGCAGCCTCATGTGTCGTAAAATGCACTTAAATCCAAGATAACAGACTGTAATTAAAGGCAGAGAGTAGATATGTTGAGGAGACAGATTAAGCCCCATATCATTCATAACAACCCATCTTCCTAAAAGTCAGGTAATTTATGCCAGCTGAGATTTTGGCCTTGCATTTTAAGTTTCCAGTAAGAAATTAGGAAAACAATACTGAGAGCAATTGAGAGGGTTATAAAAAAATATTTGAAATTATTATTTTAAGATTTAATTTCTAGATTTTTTGTATAAAACCCAAATGTTTACTAATCAGGTCAAGGCATGTGTCTATTCAGGAGCCATCTCAGTATTGCTGAGGAATTTGGCAAAATTCTCAGATCGACTTTCTTTTGTAGCACTTATTGCCAAAATGCTTTGTCATTTTCCAAGAAATGTATATTTCTTGGATTCGTTGTCCCAGCTGGTTTATTGATTCCATGGTTCCCCTTTCCAAATCACTGTTCCAGCTCATTGATAATTCTATCCAGTGCTGGTTACACAAAATGTTGTTGAAAGTCCTCTGTACTTTGAAAAGCCATGTGTTGACCGGTATTTTTAGTTAACAGATATACTCAGCCAAGATGACAATCTCCAAATTTTCTACCTCAGTGTTTTTTCCGCAGAAGGCAATGAGCTGTTTGCTGCAATAAACTCTTCTGTTTTGCCCATGCTTAAGGCCACACAATCCATGCTCTAAATCACAGTCTACATTATTTTAACATAAATCCTCTTTCAAATACCCTTCTAATTCAATGGCATGCTGTAAATCAAATACACACTATTATAACTGCCTTGAGACTCTACTGGAGCTCTTCAAATATACTCTTTAAAAGCACTGACTTTATGGCAAGCTTCAGGGTAAATTTACAGCATGATACACAAAGACTTAGTCACAGGATCAAATTCTGCATGCAGAGAAGCTTAATGGCTTTGTCTTCCCAAAAACACAGGTGGTTCACTTTAGAAATATATATATAGTCCCACTGAAGTTAATAGAATTATGAGTATGCTTAAGGTAAAGTATATGCATAAGTATTTTCAGGAATATTTCCAGTATTCCCAATTACCTAGATAGCTGCATATTTAAAATCTTACCTTTATAATCTGGCATATATTTTTGTCTCTTTCAAAGCATTTCATGTGCTTTGGTGGTGACTGGCAGATTTCGTGGTTAGCAAAACTTGACAAAAAAGAATCCCTGGCTCAGATCATCAAGAGATTGGCTACATTAATCACACTTACTAAAAGCATTTCTAAGACATGGACCTGAGTGACAGCAGTCCCGCATGAGCAGTCCCCAGGGTCAGGTTTAGTGCTATCTCAGTTTGCTGTTGCAGTTTAGGATACAGAGGTACGTTGCAGGTTTGCAGGGCTTTCTTAGTCCAAATCAAACACCGGCAAAGGCTACACCACTGCCTTTCTGCTCCTCCCTCCCCCTCAAAAAAAAACAAAAAAAAAAAAGTCAACACCCCTCCCCCAACCCCCAAAATTTAAAAAAACCCTCAGTGTGACCTCCATCCTTCTCTTTTTGTCCCCATTGACAAGAGAAGGCTACTTTTGCCAGGCAGTCTTGGATGCTGGTTCTTTCTCCGCTTCATACACATGCCTAAGGCTTTAAACCTTGTCTACCCAGCTGATTAGAAGGGATATCAGGCTGACAGCCACAATGATGAAGACCAGGAACAGCATGAATAATAGCCCTCGTGGTTTGATACAAACTAATATATCAGATTACCTATTTTCCACGAGATTTCTACCGATGCACAGGAAATCCACTTTAAAACTGCAGCTGGTCTCTGGGCACACAATCACATGAGCGAGCCAGGACGAGTCCTGAGCAACTGTGGTGAGGAACAAACAGTCCACACTTCAAAACTTTCTGATCATTTTGTCAGGAATAATAGGCACTGTAAGAGACAGAACATATTGAAAAGGCTAAAAAAGTTAAACTGGCTAGTGTTTCTATAGCAGTTTTGCTGTACAATAATCCAAGAGAAAATGTCTCAGTGTACTTGCCTTCCAAAGGGGTCCCAAAGGAGGAGTCCAGATTGCAATTCACATCTAGTCTGTCTGATTTATGAGGATCCTCATCTGCCAAATTCAGCAGCCTGCAGAAATTAATCCCAACAAGCTACCATTATGAGAAAACTAAATGTGATTCTCTATCTCCTGGGCAGAGAACTAAAAACTGGAAGATTAAATAACATATTGCATAGCACTGAGCAAGGCACTTGCAACTCAGACCACAGCAATGACATTGTTGCCCCAGTATTTCAGATCAATATCTTGGTCAGTTGCTTATTTCTTAAAAACAGTTTCTTCCAGTTCAACAGATCTTAGGGAACAAACCATCCTTCTGCAATCTCCTAGTTGTTTACTGGGCTTTTTTAAAAAGGCAGTAAAATAGTCATTGTAAAATAGTTAATTATCACATAAATATTTACTCATTTTAAGGGCACCTCAGATGATAGCGGGCTGGAGGCCTGATGTAACCACTTCACTTGCAGAGCTAAGCTCCTACACACGCATAACCACTCTGCACTCAGTGAGTCAATGTGCGTACACACGAACACATAAAGTCCTGGACCTGTGGCAGTCTGCTTTAACTGCTCAATAGACACTAAATATCCAAATTCATGTGTAAAGCTTCAATGTAGTTGAAAATGGATGCCTGCCCTTACTGTCTCGTGTAATACAAGAAATTTGAACGGAAACGTGAAGAGAAACTTGCTTATGTTTGAGTGAAGACATTATAGAGGCGCTCAAAACCAAAGGAGCCTCACCCTAATCCCAGTACAGGTGCCTGCAGCTAACATTAAGAAACAAAAGGTGTGTAAGAAACCTATTTGGGAAGGTAGAATTATTTATCAGTGCTGTAATAAACTATAATGGGATAAGTAGGGCCAGCACAGTTAAAGATGCAATGCTTTTCAAAACGTGGAAGAAGCACGAGAAGAGGTTCTCCTAAGAACACTTCAATATCCTACTACTGAAACCCACTCATATTAGGAAGCTGAACACTAAAACGAATTCTATAATGAGCAATCTTTAATTTTGCTCACATGAACCAGTGTTTTCTACTAATGATGTGAAAAACTTATTCCTGAACATGGCAGCTGGCAGATTTCTTTATGAAATAATTATCAAACTAACAAGCAAGATTCTATTAGACTTTCAGTAATCATGCTATAAGAGATTTGCACATGCAAAATAAATTTGAATTAAGTTGTCATAACTTGCTTAAGTTTAATTAAATAGAAAATGAAACAAATGTTGGTCTCTAAGTATGATTTTTATTTCATAAGAGCAAATTTTAAGGAAAGGAAACTAAGTGAAAAAATTTCCTGAAGTCATCCAGAATATTAACAGTAGAGTCTTGGAATTTTCTTAAACAAAAATTGCTAAAACTATCTGGAATTGATAAGTGAGGAAAACTGTTGGGAAAGGACGTCAGAAGTAGCCACAGGACAACCGGTTCCAAAGTCATTTTAGGAGTAAGAACAGAAGCTGATATAAAATGGTAAAACCAATATAGAATAGAGGAAACAAGAGATTCTCATGCCAGATGAGATTTCTGGTAGAAAGAAGCAAGTGGTTCATCTAGCTTTAGAAGACGAAGGCTGGGAGGGCAGCTGATCCCTTTTCCCAACTATCCTTGAAGCTGCTGCAACCAAAAGTTTTTAGCTTAAGTTATAATAGCAACAGCTCAAGGAACTGGGCTAAAAAAAGTTGTCTTCATGGAGATTTAAAGAGGAAATAAGGCTTCTTTTCAGAGAAGTGAATTATGAAAGGATAATAACAGTGCAGCTTCTTGGGTCAGGCAGAAAACAGCAACTGAAAAAGTCATTCCAAACCTAAAGCCCGTGCTCCTATCTTTAGCCTAGAGCTTTGCCTTATCCTAAACAGCCTAATAAGTAAATGCAATTTATTGTGCTTTATCAAGTTGTACAAGACATCTTCAGGGAAACAATAACCAAGCTCTTCTGCCTGTTTTTCTCAGAGGCAGGGACTGGAGCCATGGCATTTGGATGAAAAAATCTTTATTCTTGCCCAGTTTTCTTCTGTGGAGCCAAAGTGTCTGATTCTGCTGGCATCCAGTTTCAGTTCTGATCTCAGTCCCATGAACCTGGTAACTCTGAACTGTGATCCTTTACACCAGAAAATTTCTCACTGTCTTTGTAGCCAAGTTTATCATCATCATTTCTCACAATAAAGCAGTGCTGCTGACTGTTTCAGATAATTTCTCACTGTAGTTTCTGGCCTTTCTATTCTGAATTCACAGAGCTGACATGTAAACTGGTTTTCTCCTTTACTCCTCTCTTTCCCCAATTGTACAAAAATTACTCTAAAGATCACGTCATCTGTTTCAGTCATCTTTGGTTTTGGCAAGTAATGCTTCAATATCCATTTCCTGATCCTATTCCTAAACGATCATAAATAGAAAAACGTGAATATAAATATGCCAGTATGAAGTCAGTGCCAAATGACTCTTATGTCCCCAATGTCCTATATAATACCAGTATAATCTACATTTCGAATCCTGAAAAAGGTTTTTGCATTTGCATTGTCACTACAGGCTCCATGAAGCTGAAACTAGAGTGCCTTTGGTTCTATAGCACTCCAGCCCATCCAGCGGGAACAGTGCATTTTTAGACTTTTAAACTCAAAAAAACCAGAAAGACCACATTTTCTACATGGCCTCAAGCTGCAACATAGGCAAACCTAAACTTCACATAGGTAAGCATGTCTTATCCCATGGTCTAACAGGAAAACAAGGGACAAGCTCTCTTCTGACTTTGGGAAAAGAAGTGGTGGTTTGCAAGAACGTTAAGGTTTGTAATGATTAATTCAGAGATGCAGACTTCTGCATTATTTGATAACTAAATGCTCTTAATATTTCTCTTTAAGGCTTGATCTTCCACTTTTAAAGTGTGCCTGGCTAAAAGAGCATCTCCTTTTGTTATGGGCCAGGGAAAACAGATTGCAACATTTGCTTTCTCATAAGTTCAAATGGTGAAGCATCGACCTAATATATAGAGTGTGATATTTTTCTACGTTACCAGAAAACAAAATAAAAACCTGCACCAGCAAATTGCTCTTAACTCATAAGGGTTGAAGGTATGAACAGCCTGATGGGTTAAGGGACCCTCCTACTTTTTATGCTGAAAAACCTTAATGGCATTCGGCACATTTTTCCACTGATTTTAATGATGCCAGGATTTCATCTTTCATTCTCAAGGATTTTCATTACACCAATGCCTATATTACAGTCCACCATCCTTATAGGCTGCTTCAGTAAGGAGTCCCAGCTTGGTCTGGAAAAAGGGTGAGTTTTGATGAGTCCTCCATTGGACTCATCAACACGTTCTCCATTGCCCATCCAGCTTGTGCTGGCACCCACATCCTGGTCAGACAACACAGTGCCAAGGGACAGGGAAATTACACCTTCCCTAGTAGTAAATGAACATGCTCATCTGGAAGAACCTTTAAGAAGCTCCCTGAGGTAGTTTTCTGCCAATTCAGTGCTCTGAACAAGTCCCACAGATGGTGAGGCAATTTCCAGAGCTGGCAGAAGAGGAAGGGCGGTTCACCACTGGCCAGTGGCCACTCCAGCAATTCCACCTCTGAGGTGAGGGAGAGTTTTCCAGAGGAGCTAGAAGGGACTGTAACTCAGCTACTGAGAAGTGCAGGCTCTAGAGAAATGGCCCAATAGATGGAGATTACTTTAGAAAACGTAAATTATAATTTTCTGATGCAACAGTTGAACTTCTGTTTCAGGAGCACCTCATTTTGTGTTCTACTAAACCAGTTATTTTAGGGATTAAGAGAATATTTGGCATGCTTACTTTGAGGAGGGCTACAGCCTTCATTCTCATTTCGGTGCTCTCAGACCTTTGCTTTCACCATACAGACACTGAATTAGTTTCCCAAGCAGGATGTGCAAGCACAGGGGAGAGCAGCTGCTTGCAAGCCAGCAAGAACATGCTGAGGAGAGGGATCAGACCCTGGCACAAACATTCCCTTTCAGACTTGTACCGGGTCACTGCAGTCTCCCCCAGGCCACACATGGCTTTCTGGAAGCATCAGCCCATCGGTCAGTGAAAAGGGCCATTGGTTCCCTGCAACTGAGAGCTGCTACAGCGCAGCACTGGTGCTCAGGGGAGGCACCGAGCAGGTGCTCTGGGTTGTTGCTTGGTGGCCTGGGCTCTGGCATTACTCACTGCAGCTGCTCTGTTCTGTACACATTCAATACACTTAAAATCTGTGCTCACGTCCCTACTCGGCTGCCCAGCACACTGATGCCAGAACAGAAAAGTATTGAAGTGAACAGAGCAGAGGTTAAGTCTGAGATTGCCCCATTTCCTCCATTGCAGAAACCAGCTCCGGATGAGTTTTTCCCACTCACCTGAGCCAGAGGTAGCCCCCATGACCAGAGCCACTACCACTGAGGTTTTGCACTCGCGGTGCTTTCAGAAGCAATACAGCTCCAGCAGTTGCTTCCCCAACATCTAACATTTGGGGAGAAAAACTTTTGTCCCCCTCACTAACATGAGGCCATCTTACAGCCCAGCATCAGGATCCTATTTCTGGCCTTGAGATACGTTCACTTGATTTGGCATCCCTTCACCTAAAACCAAACATGTGCCAATGCAACAAGCTGACCACAGCTTTGCTGTTCTGCACACACACAATTACTTGTGCTGAGTGTCCACATCAGCCTCCTGACTGGACTAATGCACAAGGAAGAGCCCTAGTCCCACTGCCAGGGTGGATATTGTGGACCCATGCCAGGTTCAGTTCAGTCCCCAGCAGCAGAGCAATCCATACTTTCCAAATGAAGGACAAGTTTAGCGGATAACATAGCGAGGCAGCAAATAACTATTTCATGAGAGGTTTTGAAGTTCCCCCATTTCTTTTTGTTCCGCTGCAGAAATGTCACAGTCGGTTTCCTGCATCCCAGATGACTGACCAAACAGCTCAGGATCACAGAGCTGCCCCAAGGGCAGATTCTGGATTGTCACCAGGTACCAGAAAACTGTCATGTCAGGCTGCGTGTGACTGTGGGTCCCTGGGTCTTGAATGCAAGTGTTAGACTAATCCACCACTTCTGTTTACTCAGGCTGTTGACAAAGGGCACTCGATGCCATTTAACTAGCATGGTAAACATTAGTGGTCCTGTAAAGTGGGATTTCCAATTTGACTTGTAAAATGAGATTCTTCAGAAATACTCTGTGGCTGAGTTGCTCATTTTAATAGGGCTTTCCACGTAAATTCTTAATTCAGACAAGTTTTAGGTTCTCATTCAATTTTCTAATCAGGGTCTGAGTACACCAACAGGCTGTGCAGCCATTTCCCCCCAGCTCTACTGCTCAAAGCTGCCTGTGGTATGGAGTAGCTGTTCCTTCTGGGATTGAGCTTGCATGAAAAAGCATCGTAAGAAACCCCACTCCTTCACTTGAGGAGTATTATTTTATGGGTTTTTTAGAGTAAAAGTTTTCTGCTAAAAATCTTTGTCATGAGAATGACTACAAAAATAAAGTTCAGTTTTCAAAATTCTAGTGGTCTGTCAAGTATTAAAATTGTGTTTGAAGAGTCCCTGCAACTATTACTTTTTAATGATACAATATTTTTTTTAAAATGCTTCAAGGTTGTTGCTATGGAGTACCTAGATCACCTGCAGCTATAGGAATAAGCATCCTGTAATGTATAATGAATGCTGAGGCTCTACTTAGTTTTGCCCAGGGCTTGTTTTGCCTTAAAATGTTGGGGGCTCTTTTGGGGTTGATTGTTTCAGTAACATTTATGGTAGTTTTAAAGGGCTTAAGTACAGTCCAAGGAGAATTCTAATGCTGGTGTTTTACATTTTTTCTATAGTGAATACCAAACTCTTTTGCATAGTTGATCTTCAACTCGTCCAAGAGCAGTTTTAGCAGAAAAATTACCACTTACAACTTTATAGCTAGGACCACTGGTAGGCAGGATAATGGGGAAGTGGACTGATCTGCCCTTCCCCTGAGACACAGGAGAAATTAAAATGTTCCCTGTCCGCTCCTAGCTTAGATGAGATGCTAACAAGAAGCAGGGAACCCTTTACACTGTCAAGTCCCTATTTCAAAGGGAACAGAACATTTACACTTTTATGAATAGTGCAGAGTGCCAAAGGTATTGGATAAATATACATCATTTCCGTGCAGTTTTATGAATCATTCTGTAGCCTGTATTAATCCCAGATGGTATGGGAACATCACCTTTGAAATGGATACTGCTGTCTGAACCTTATTGACTTCTGCAGAACCACTGCAGCCCTTTAACGTTCACAGAGAAGGTACCAGCTCCCTGTTCTCTCTCATCTCCTGAGAGACAGCCTTCCTCCACCTGACAATTGAATGTTAGTTTAGATGCTTGNAAAAAAAAAAAAAAAAAAAAAAAAAAAAAAAAAAAAAAAAAAAAAAAAAAAAAAAAAAAAACAAACAAAAAAAACCACCTTAAGAACCCATTGGTTCCAGGCCTGCTGAACAGATTTTGTCTGGCCTTTATATATATTTGAGAATACCACATTATTTTCATGGACGGGTGGACAGTGTAAGTACAGATAGATGTGAGGCATCTGGTTTCTCAAGGCCCTTGCTTGCCTACGCAGACAGGTAATTGCTCAGCACTTCCAGAAGGCCCAGAAACAGAGGTGTGGGTGCTTTTGAATGCACTTCTTTCATTGAGAGGAGATCACCTAAGGCCAAGTTGTTGTTTTGTTTTTTGCAGCAGCAGCAAAAGGTACCTTAGTTTTGATCATACTTGGGCTGAAGATCCACCTCAGCTCCAGCCACAACTCCTGAATTCCACCAGCCAAAGTAGTCCAAATCCTGAAACATTCAATTATTTCAAGTAGTTACTACAGCCCTTTCAAGTTCAGTGTTTACTGGAGAAAGTAAACAGAGAGGTGCAAAAAATGGAGCTCAGCTGCTTGATTCACCTTTTCCAACAGTGTCAGTGCTTCTGTGTGAACTTTAGTGGGGATTCAAGAAACCAAATACGTCCAAGCACAGCACCATTACCTCAGTCTAAAGAAAACCAGAGCCAGTTAATTCTGCAGAACTAACTACTCTGGGAGATCTCAAAGATCAGTGACAGAATGGTTTGCAAAGTCAATGGGATGAGGACTAAGACAAGCTGCAAACAAGCGTTAACTCCCAAAACACAGGATCCTATTCACTTGTACCTTCTTTAGACATACAGGGTCTCCTAGACAACATCCTTAAAAGAAATTTGAAGGACAGTAGATAAAAGAGGTTCATCCTGTTGATGATCTCACTGGCATTTTCTCCACATTTCATGTAATGACAAAGTTCAAAGTAGCATTTTTGGAGCATCACTTCCAAATTCTCACACCCTGAATTTTGTGAGCTGGTTGCTAGACATGCGGTGTCTTTACAGAATACTATGCAGAAGAACCTGAGTGCTCTTCACAAAAAGCTGATCATCCTTCACAAAGTTCCAACTCCTGGCACACAGATAATTTTCAGAGACAAGTTTTCTTTTTTTTTTTTATTTCTTGCCAAAGGCCATGTGATTCATCAGCAGCCTAGGTTAGATTTGTAATACATTTGAGTTACCTGCTCAAACCACAAGACCCTATTGCTGAAGTAGAGGGCAAAAAGAGCACAAGAAAGCCATCCAAAATAGCCATTCTCCCATCCATGTCTGAGAAACAGACACTAAAATTTTTTGATCTGAATAACATATTTTTACTAAAATAATGTAAAAACTTAACCATTAGGTAGTTATATATTCTAATAAATACATTTTTTAATTCCTGTGCAAATCAAACTAATTATTCCACTATGAAATAAAATAGACATTTTTGACAAGTCTTTCACCATTTAAAATTATTTTATTCTTATGGGATTCAAGCCACTGTCCCTTAAAGCATGCCAGGGGCATGAGAATGGTAATGCAAACAGAAGCAAGGTCTGAAAAAACTTACATACAAAAATTCACTTGAATTTTAAAACTTCTCAAAGCATAAGCCTGAAACTGTAAATAACTACTGTATATTAAACCAACTGAAATTAAAAAAAAAAAAAAAAAACACATCAAAACAACATTTCCAGTTTAGGTATTCTTCACTTTTTAGAAAAATTGTTTAAAGTATGCAATAAAAAATCATTATTTCACATTTCCTCATACTGAATGAGATCCACATATGTTTTCAGGGGTTAAATATGGCATCTGTAATCCTCAAACTAAGACCCTGTTCCAGGTCCCATCTTGCCTTCTACAGAGAGCTCTTCCAGATTTGTAAAACAAATCACATTCTATCATCATTTCCCAAGGCTTCTAGTCACTCACAAGAGATTGGAGAGAGAAAAAAAAAAAAGAAAAAAGCACTAAGGAACAAGAGCAGCCCCATAGCAGTGTACAAAAAGTAGCAGTACAGCAGCAAGGTAAGAAGAGGTATTTACAGAGAGGCTGCACTTACTCAATAGAAAACATGTGATGTATACACCAATGTTTTCCAGCTGCCTAAAACCCAGTAATTCCTGGTAACTGGTTTCATGCATAATCCACACAAGGAATATTTATAAGCTATTTCTTTGGCACAGAATTATTTTAACATTCTTATAGTTTATACCTGACTTACAAGCTATTTTCTGGTCACTATGTACTACAAGAGATTTTTCCTTTCCTCCGAGTTGCAGGAAAAAGAGAGGAACTGCTGTGCAGAAACCCTGGATACATTTCAGTTGGGGATGTTTCTTTGACAGTAAGAGACAAGATGAGAGCACAGACAATCCACAGTACTCCAATGAATTAACATCAGATGACTTTGGTGGCTGTGACAAGCAATAATTTGAATCCAAACCATGTAGAAGGCCTGATTCTGTTCAGGCATAAATTCGAGCAACTCCACTGAAGCAAATCCAATTTGCTGCAGAGGTATCACAGGATGCACACACTGCAGCTCTGGGCACTGCAGGGCTCACCGAGGCACGGCACTGCACATGGACACACAGGCTCTGTTTTCTGGAAAAACCCTGGGGCTATGGGAAAAGACTCCCCAGCACCTTGATCACTGGAATGGCACCACGCATGGTGACAAACACCAATCCCAGCTCACTCTTCTACAGCAGCAGCCTCTCTGCGAGGACTGCGAGTTACTGCAGTAGCCAAAAATTGCCCTGACACCTCTCAGAGCTCCTGTTTTAGGATCACTTCTTCAGAACCATAAAGAAAGCTGCAATCCTTCTCCTTGAGATCTTATGTGACACCTGTGCCAGCTCCCCCTGCTCCATCTGCCACGTCCTTCCCAGCCTTCCTCTTCCTAAACCAGTGCGTAGGCTGGACTAACAGCAGGTTTTTCATCTTTTTGTTCAACGTTTTCAGCCTCCTGGGACTCAGAGGTGGTGTCAGGCCACATCAGCACCTCCACATGCACAGGAGGGAGCAAAGCCCTGTGTTCCCAGTCTGACCAGCCAAGGCATGGGCAGTTTGCACATGGAGCAGTCCTCCCCAGTGCTGCCTCTGTCCTGAATGTCTTTGCCATTCTTGTTCATTCCCTCTGGACCTGAGGAGCTGAAGATGTGGGCATTAACTTACCAATGCAATAGGATACCTCTACATTTTGGCAAAAACTTGAAGGCAGTTGTGTTGTCACCTACATCTGCTGTGACTACAAAAAGTAATTGCATTTATAATTTGCATATGCAAGTTATTCCACAGATTTCATTTATCTGTTCCTAAAAATGCTGCTAAGGAAGTGGGAGATCTGTTTAAGGATAGATCAAGAGGATAATTTAATTGTTATTTCATAGAGCAATGCTTCCATGTTTATTTAAGTTTCCCCCAGCCACTGGTGCACCATTATCAAATTAAATAACATCTAATCAGCCTATCAGATTATTGTATTCTTTTATGAACCAGCAAATGCTAAATGGGTTTTATTTTAGAAGCAAGAAGATTCATATCGCAGGAGATTAATGCTATGAAAAAATATCTATATTAATATCTCTGAGCAATAAGGGATACGAATTAATGGATAGATGACCTAGTTACAAAAATGTGATGGTTTTAAAAAAATTCAATATGATGTATTTTTAAACCTCGCTATGTTAATTCTTTCAATACACTTCAATAAAGGAGCCTTCTGTTATGCGAAAACGTTATACATTCTGACACAGGAACATGAGCTTGGTTTTAATTGAAAGAAATCCTGTCACCCTCGCTCCCAGGAAGGGGGGTTACATGTCCTAATGGAGCTCGCATTCCAAGGCTGGCTGGGCAGTGCCCACTGCTGCCTGCCCGAGCCTCAGCCCAGCAGTAGCACTCTGCTCATGGCCACAAAGGTGTTGGACCCACACAGCCACTGCTCCTTCAGGCTCCTCAGCAGCTGCTACTGTCACCAAAAGGAAAAGCTTAACGGGAGCAAAGGGGGCCAGCACTCCCCAGCACCCCGGCAGCGTGCTCTGAACGCTTCAGTGACAGCCTCTGCAAAGGAAAGGCTGGGGGAAAGGATAATCAGCTGCCTCCAAGCTCTCAGCCAATCTACAACTCTGTGTGCAGCATCTCCAGTTTCTGTGTTGCATATCTAAGCTGTTCTATACTCTTTCAAAGCTGAACTGAGCACAGATTTGATCTTTAGTTCCTTCTGAGAATAAGAAAAATGCTCAAATCACATCTCCTCAAATTAATAGTATTTTCTTTTATCTTATACCTTAAGTTCTTCTGCTTGATCAACCAATTATTCCTCCCTTCTCTACCCAGCTCCTACCACTCAGTTTCAAAACAGCCAGTCATTTATTTCCTACATTCCATCACCATGCAATAAAACTGCTTCAGAGCAAGATGTTTCAGACCCGAGGCACTCAAATCAAGGTTACACCTTGCAAGTTTACAGCAGTAATGCCTCCAGAAATGAAGCTGAGGCCATGTCAACTTCATAATTTTTTAATGCTATGTGTTATTACAGGATGGAGAATTTTTAGGGAAGCTTGAAAGACTGAGAAAAGAAAAACTGAAGGTTTTTTAGTAGCTTACTGTTGTTTGTCTTATAATGCTTTCACAGTGAGTCAGTAGCTCAGACCTGTAAATACTATCCTACCTCATCTCTCCGGTTACTGAGCCAAACCTTTCTAAAATATTTAAGTAATCAGTCTCTCTCTCTCTCTCTATTAAAACAACAGATGGAATTCCCAATGTTCAATTTTATGTCAGGATTCTGCAGTAATTTATTAACAGCTTGAACTCTGTTCTCTTGAGGGTTTAACCTGATGGTTGAACCCAATTACATTACAGTCCTTTGTTCATCAAGGGACATATGTAATATGATATTAAATATGAAACAACTCGTGCCTGAATAATGTAGTCTTTGTGATACAAATTGATGGAGAGTGGAAGCCCAAATTCCAAGAACACGAACTATTCTCAGTTCTGATTTTATATCACAAAAATTCAGGACTAATTCCACTGCTATCAGCTGACTTACTAATGTGAAACTGGCATAAATTAGAGCTGAATCATGGTTTGTCTCTCTCATTATTGTCAAGGCATGCTGAAGTCCAAGCCACGCACTCACAAGCTGGTTTATGACTCCCAGAAATCAGTATACATTTACATCAGTATATCTATACATTTACATCAGTGTATCTCTCCTCCAGATCATCTCAGTCCCACCAACACAACCTAGAGGAACCCCTCCACACACGGTAGGTATCCAGATTGTAATTCCATGCAGCTCAGGGTGTCTCACCACGGCATGGAAACCTCCCACACAGAGTGGGAAATCTGCTTTGCTGTGGCAGTTATATTTGCCATTGTAAAATCACTCCTTTTAAGCTAATTTTGGCAGGTTAGTATATTGCTTTTTCCATTATGAGTCTTCCCTTCCTACCCTATTTTTTTTCCTTCTTGCATCACGATGAATGTTCATTACTGTGCTTCTCCCACAATTTGCTCCTAGTCCCACACTTTATGGATGGCATGGCATTCCTGAGCTCTTCCATCTGGCTCTTGTACCCCTGCTTTGTACCTATGTTCCAGACACTCCCAATGCATTAAAAAAAACCCTAATTAAGAAGTTAGGCCAATGAATACCTAATAACCAGGGAACTTTATAGGCAGAAAATGTCACTGGTTAAAGATATCTTGCTTATTTTAAGATCATTTACGTGTTCATCCCAAAGCTCAATGTCCAGCTGAAGCATTGCTGTCAAAACAGTATTCCAGTAACACAGAGGACCAAATGCATTCGTTTTCATGTTAAGCTATAATTACAGTAGCAAAAAAGTATATTTTGAAACATCCAGCACACTGAAATTAGCAGGCTGTCAGCATACTTGGCACACAATGGTAAGGACAAGATGGGTGGGACCACATCGCCCTGAGCTGCAGAACTCAGAAAACCCACACCTAAAGTGGGAGAGAATCAGTCTATCATCCATGGGGGAGAAACAAGCACCTCGAAAGTATAAACAATTTGACTGGAGGACAGACGTTTCAGAGAGATTATTTGTACTTCAGAAGTGTACAGTCACTTGACTACAAAGAGGGTAGCTGGCAGGTCAGGTATGGGCACCTACAGTGTGGGTGCCTAAACAGGGAGCAATTCTGCACATGACGTTTAAGGGGAACAATATGCACATTCAACATAACCAGTTGCCTTGATGCTTTAAAACGCCTGACCACAAGGTCCTGCTCAAAATCATCTTAGTTAATACAGTCCTTATATACTAAGTCTAGAGATGGCCAGGAAGATCAGACCTTTTACTTTGCCAGATGTCAGTCTGCTAGAAAAGCTGTATTTGTACTTCTAACTCAGAAAAAATGGAGTTCAAAGACTGCAATTGCGTTTCCATCCCATGAAGCGGTTTTGCTGCCAGCTCTAAAAACTTTAAAACCAAGAATGGATTTTGAAATTATTTCATCAGAGAGCAATAACACTTTCTTTATGGTTCAGTTTACTATACGTAATTGCCAGTGTTAATCTACACAGAAGTATCCTAAATCCCAGTCCTAAAGAAACTCTAACCTCATCCAAGTTTGTTTCCTGGAACTGAGCAAGAGTGAAGTACACAGCTGAGTTTTGAAGGAAGTCTAGGAAATTTGAAATCATTACCTTTCTTATAGGAAGATCCCTGCTTCTTTTAACTTTTTATAAGCTCATTTACTGGTTTGGATCCTTTAGGTTCTCAAAGCTTGTCATATTTTTAATATATCTTTCTGGTATGAATTTAAAATCCAGTTAAGAAGTTTGATGACTGACTCCCTCCCAAATCTTTGTGAAGGAGGACTTTGACTGGGTTGTTCCAAGTACCTCCATCTGTCTGACAATTCCCTTTGCCTGGAAAGAGAAGATTGCTTAGGAAGGTTGGCTCCTTCCAGCTGAATCACTGGCATACACAACAAACAAGCAAACCAAAACCAAGCATCTCCTGTCCTTGTTCACACATTTTAATACAACCAACCTTTTTCCCCATCTATAAAGCATGAGTCCAGCACCTCTGAAAACCACTCAGTTGGGTTTTTTTCATTGCAACTCCTCATGCAGTCCAATTTGAATTGAGATCAAGTTCTATTTTAATTATTCTATTGTGCTTTTGGTGTTTAAACAATCATATTTCATGGCAAGACAGCTGCAGTTCAAAAGCACATGCAAATATCTCTTTTTTGGGTATCAATCTGCCATGGGTAATAGTAATAATTTCAGATGTATAAGAGAATTATTGGCAAGCCAGTCCCAAGGCTGAGGTGTGCAGTCCTTGGTCTCTCCCTTTGTGAATGCATTGCTATGGCAGATCATGGTACTGAAGCAATTGCACCAAGTCTTCAACCAACCCAGTATGAATATTAGATCTGAAATGAGGGGTTTGCTTTTGTGACAGAGCAAATATTATATATCTTAAAATTATGCTCCCATCTTGTTACACCGGAGCCTGCCAAGCCCCTGCCCTCCCCAGTTCCCAGCAGGCTGGTGACACACTGCTGTAGCCTCTCTCTTCCATCTCTGGGAAAGTCTGATGCCCCTTGCTCTCCCACAAAGCCCCAGAAAACAAGGCTGAACTCCATGCTGGGGCTGACCTGTGGTTTAGACAAGAGCAAGTGAACAAAGAGCTTCCAGCTCTCAAAACGCTCACACATTTCAAGACTTAAGGGAGCTGATTTTAGAAGTGTTCCATTAAGCCTTTACTTCATTCACGGCCCAAATCTCTTAAGATGTGAAGTGTGTCTCATCTCAGCTATACCTGGCTGTGGGGAGTGCTACAGCCCCCATGGGACACAGGGTCAGTAAGCTCAGGTACTCAGTCTCCTGCATTGCATGCACATCAGATGTTTTTCTCTATGGGGAATTGCTTTCTCCATCATTCTGAGCAGTGTAATACAGTAGCACACTGCATGGTGGAAATGAGAAGTTTTTTTAAAAAATCAAATATCTTTAGTTAGCAACACACAAAGCAGAGAGCACCAAACTTCCCACTTATGAGTTGGTTGCTTAGCACGTACAAAAGGGACACAAACACTTGCATAATCCAAGATTTCCGTGAGTCCAAATCTTGCATATTTAAGCAATGTGCAAAGTCAGGGTTACTCCAAACTCAGCATTGGCATGCTATCTATTGGACTGTAACCAAACATGAATTAATTTGGGCTATTGGTTTTTAAATGCTCACGGGACGTTTTTAAAACACATTCTCTATAGAGAAAGAGAAATAAGTAACATTGCTCATGCTATGAGCAATATAACCTTACAACAGTGCTTAGCTACTACACAGTAAACTGGACATGAAAAATCAAGGGGCTCTTCAAAACGTTATTCTTCAGCAACTCTGTCATACAAAGGTGGCACTGTCACACAGCTGAAGAGGCAGAACCAGAAAACAGGAGGGACATTCAAAGCTGACATATGAATCCTTTTAAACCCTCAGTGCCTTGGCACACTGCTGTGCCTGGCCTTGTCCTTCCTCACACCAGGCTGCACTCGCTCCATTAAAGGCAATGAGAGTGAGGTCTTGGAGGAGTTGAAACTGGGCCCTATATGGGGAATTTTACAGAAGTCACTGTGGTTAGTAGGTGCTTTTAGTTGGCTATGAAAACAAATAGAGAGCTGTTATCTTCCTAACCCTGATGGGTTTGGGTTTTGTTTGGGGTTCTTTCTGCAGTATAAGAAACAAAGTAACTTATTTCTAGTTAATTGATTCTTTTTTACTGTTCTCTAATAATGAAAGAAAAAACAAAGGCTAGGGATGAGTTACAAATGCAGTAGTGCTTCTTAATAATGAATCAAACCTTACCTTAGAGTCTGAGCCCTCTTAAACCAGCAGAGACAGGCAATGGGGAAGGTAGACTTGTGCTTCTCAGGAAAACAACAACATTAATTTTGCAGTTAAAGATTTCTTTCCTATTATGCTGTTATACAATACTATTCCTGCACAAAACTAGTTGGTTTGGGCTTCTTCATATACACAGCAAGAGAGCTCATGATGCACACTACCCTGGAGCATTACCTCAAGGAAAAAACTCTTCTGTATCAAGCTGGCAGCACGCACATGAAATCCACACTCTACTGGCAAATATTGATCCCTCTGAGCAAGAGCTAAGCGAATTCCACTGATCCAATCAGGCAGGTGGCTTATCATCCTGTACACAACAAGGAAAGGGAGCAGAGCTCTCCAGAGACAAGGATCCAGAATAGGTTAGAAAGAAACGACACCTGTCAGTCCAAACTGAGAACTTTATCTATTTATTTAGCTGCTCTGTAAAGCTCTCGCCACACATGGGTAGAATTCAGGGAAGAGGCATATGCCAGATCCTAGACTCACAAGTTATGTACAGGAGCAACTGAGAAATCATTAACAGAGCTGCCACAGAAAGAATAAAAGGACTCCGTAGACCACAAACAAAGCTCTTCACCCCAACAGTGACTCTAGGTCTCAGAAGAGTAGAGTTAAAAAAGACCTTCAAATTTCTCCTTACACCAAAAAAAAATATAAAGTATAAGAGCAGTATTTTGCTTTATTAGACTATTCCCAGGCACAAGCAATAAAGGTTAATGTTCATACTGATCAATTTAGATGATATGAAGACGACTGTTTACAGTATTCTGCTAAGTCATAAACAAGCACTCAAAATAAACTGTACTCAACAGCCTGCAGTACACATACAGCCTTTGGCCAGTGTTTGGCATGGGGCTGGGTGAAGAGCATAGCAATGGGCAACAAAGAGACATGGACCCCCTTATGCCTCCAAAGAAGATCACTTTATTACAGAAATTACCCCCCTTTTTATACCTTTAATCTCCACCGGCCATAACCAAAACTTAATGGAAGAAGGGCACCCATTGGCTGGCTCAGCTGCAGTGCTGCTGTCCAGTGTCAGCAGAGATAAACAGCTTGAATAAGGGCATCAGAGTTACAGCAAGGGAAGGGCAGTCTTGTGAGGAAGCCAAACCCAATTAAAAGAGAGCTAATTCCCTGCAACCACTGAGGGTACCAACATGTTCAATGCAGAAAGTTACCTACAGTGTTGAAGAAAAATTACTCTGTCAAAACCGACCACTGGAGGCAGCAGCTGAGAAAAAGTTTTGGCTTTTTGCTGAGATGAAAGTTCTCATGCTTGGTATTTTTATCTGGGTTTACCAGTTTTGTTTGCTTAAAGGCAAAATGCACACAGCCATGGGGCAGCTGTAGGCTGCCATTACACCTATTGCAGGAGAAAGCAAAGTGGTTTGTACCGCTGGTATGGGATGAAAACAACATGATAGAAATCCCTCTTTTTACTGGAGCTTCCACCAGACCTATCACCCCTTGATAAAAATATATTTCTTGCTGTCCATAGGTTGCAGTAGAAGGCAGGTAATAAAGCCTTCAGTCTGAAGGTCTGATAGGATACTCCCACCTCCTGCCTTCAGGGATGGAAAGGAACTATGACCAAACATGTACGCAATATCTACAGGCAGCAGCAGAGTGCCTTCAACCGACAGATTCTAGATCACATGAATTATGTGTCTACTGGCTGCACTTCTAAATGGTCTCTCCAGCTCAGCAGAAATCAGTCCTGACAGAATCCCCTCATCATATCACAAAAACAAGTGTGTTGGTTTTTATCTGCCCATGAATGCTGGTTTATGCTGATTGCTACCTCAGGTCACAGATAAAGAAAACAAAAATTCAATGCTCGTTTGAAGCAGACTGAATTATGCTATTTTAATTTATTTTTTGTTAGTTTAAATAATTAGCTGAACTCTTTTGTTCTAGGAAAGACAGAAAAACATATGAAGTGCTGTATCTTTCCCTTATTGGAGCTAAAACTATATGATAACTCTAAGTCTTCTACAAGTACCCACAAATATTTGTATCCTCATTTATAACCCTTAAATAACAGTTTTAAAAGATTTTTTTCCTGTGAGAGAACATAATCTTTATCCAACTTGCAGAGGAAAGAAACTCTTTTCTCAAGTGGAATCCTTTACATTCCTATATGCCTTGTACAAACAAAATTGCCAAGTCCTTGAAATGCCAACGCTAGTTCTTGCAATGGACTCCCTCCATATGTGCTAGAGAAAAAGCAATGAATCATAGATGGAAACAGAGGCTAAAGCAAATCAGCCCTTTCCCATTAAATGCTACCATATCCAGCATTTCAATTAGCTAATATTGATACTATACTTTTGTATGTTGGTGATTGCACATGCAATACATAACAGCAAATTATTGCAATCACCGACTGTTGAACAAGCACAACAAGCTGTGTTCTGAAACACCAGCTACTCTTTGATCTTAAAAATATAGTTTCCTTTTAACAGTTAAGTACCATAAATGTACATTAATATAAATGAGTAAGGAGGTAAGTTTACAAAACAAAAAATAAGTCAAGGGAAAAGGCACAGCAGTGAGTAATCACAGTCTCCCTACTATGCTCTTTCCTTGCTGGCTCACTGTAAAAATCACAGTGGTTGTTACTGCTAAGGAGAATTTGACACTACAACAATCCCTCAGACTCCTGAGCATTTCAGACTGCTCCCTTTTCCCAGTTTCCTTGACCTCAAAGTGCTCTGTAGGCACTGGACATTCTTCTCTTGCATGAGGAGCTGAGTAGAGGATTTATATTGATATAGTCAGGGCTTGAGATGATATTCAAGACCTAATTCTCATTTTTGCTAAGATTGCCTTACATCATGGTAGAGTAAGGCAGCATTAGCAGGCATCAGGTTCTTATAACTGGGTAGCTGCCTGTTTTTTCTCTGGCTAAGAATGCAGTGGTGATGAGAGGAACACCAAGAGAGAAACCAGAGTCAGATAGTAGCAGTGATAATCTTAAACAAAGCTAAGTTGTTTATTATCTGCATGCTCGTTAATTACTTTGTTGTTACTGTACTCAGATATCACAATGGCATCACACCATGTAGTAGTATATGCTCCATTTAGTGTTATAATGTGCTTTTTCATATATCAGCACATGGAAATTGAAAGGCTGTTTTCCTTTCTGGGTTTAAAAATACCAGTCATTGCTAAGCTCATAGCTGACTATATTATCTAGTGTAGACAGCTGAGAATGTGAGAAGGTTCACTAAAAAGCATTTCACAAAAATTTCTAATTCTCTTCAAAGAAAGGTTAGTCCATACAAAAATGTAGAGTCTATTAAAAGATGCTCAATAAGATACATTGCATGTTCTCCAAATGTCTGTCACAGATGGCTTTCTGTCTGTAATTGTGATTTGAAAAAATACTGATTTATGTTCCACAGAACACAGGAAAAGATACAGAAGGAAAATAGAGCCAGCCACTAGAAAGGAACATATCCTACCAAATAAATTGCAAAGCTGTAGGAAGAGCTCCTATTACTCAAAGTTGAAACTCTCCTAACATCCAGAGAAGAGGGCTGAATGATGTGCAACATGTCAACATGTCCTTATTTAGGGACTGCTGCCTCGGACGAGCTGCCAAACAAGGGGAAAGCAATTGAACCATGAGAAAAGTAGGTAAAAATGTGTAGTGCTTTGGCTCAGAAGTCACATGTATGGAAAGCCCATAAACACACGCTAGTCAGAGCAAAACACTGCACACCTTGTGCCTGAGTGACCCCTGCCACAGGCACTGAGAAATCGCAGCATCCCGGGCTGTCCGTTCCAAGAATTTACTACACCACTTCTGGGACCGCTCACTGTTCTTACAAATGCCAGTTCTCTGGGCTGTGGATGGAGGTACCAAGTGGCAAAGCAAGATGTGTTCCCATGAACGTGCAATACTAGAGACTCTGCAGAGGATGCTCTTCTTGACAGGCCGCACTCATTCCCTTTGCTCCCAAAATGTGCTGCAAAGGTGTCACGTTCTGCTGCACATCTAAGGAAGCTCAGATTTTTAAAGGCTTCATTCCACACAATTTTCTTAAAAATTCCCATCATCTTGGAGGACTCAGTAGACTGCAACAGAAAGTTTGCTCTCCTATATTCTTCAGACATACAAGGGCTATATGACCTTTTGTACGTGCCCCTTTTCTGTGCCCTAAACACTATCTCAGCGTATGCAGCAACATAAACCTAATGGAATATATGGCCACGTGAGAATAGACTCCAGCAGCATCATTGCACAGAAATGAAGAGTTCAGATTCTTATCACAACACTCCTTTCTGAATTTCACCACTGAAACTGATAAAATCCTTGTTGTCAAAGCGCTCTCCTCCATGTGAATTTTACAAAGTTGCAGTCAAAGCCTGTGACAGAGCATTCTGCCTTCACAGGTTTGGGGCCTCCTGTCTGCAGCAACTGAAGTCAGCACCAGTCACTCAGAGCCTGCTCTCTATATCCAGTACGTGGTTAGCAGTTATTCTCCGAAAATAAGCTATTTGCTCACATCTCCAGACTCTTGTGGACAAATAAGGATTACAGGCTTTACCTGCTGATTCTTTTAAATTATTTCATGAAGTAGAGGTTCAGTGGTTTGGAATAAATTAACAAAACTGCCTCCACATTTTTACAATATTTTTTTCATTGGAAAATTAGAATTTATCAAACTTCTACTGAAGTTGAATCCTACCAAGATTATGGAACTGGGACCGACATCTGAAAGCGGGTTTAGTTTTACTGCATTCAGTTAACTGAAATATATAACTCACACACCTATAAAATAGGCTATTCAGCTGGAAAACCAATGTATCTTCAGCTTGCGACATCTTAGTATACACAGATTTTCTTAAGTCACTATTTTTTGTTATGGTCAGAACTGCTAAACAGCATAATCCACCAACTCAATCTGTAAGGACAAAATAAGCAGTTGTTATTCAGCACCCCATCAACACTCCCTCTACCAGATGCCTTCTCAATCTTCTCTTCATCATCCAAACTCAGCTGCAATACTTATTCCTGAATACCATTTTTCCAAATAAATCCCAATAATATGCTACATAAGATATAGATTTTCAGTTAGTTGAAAGCTCTGTGGCTGTTGAGAGCTAGATGTGTGCACTGAAGTCAGGTACAGGAGTTCCAGGGGACTCCTGTGGGGCTGCAGCTTTGGAGAGTTGGGTCACATCTTCCACTGCAGGATTTACGTCAGTGAGGTCACTGGGTGCTTAAAGGGAACCTGCACAGTCATTTATAAATTAAGATGTTAATGTCAGGTGAATTAAGATTACATCGCTGGTTGAAATGCTGATTTCCTTGATTATTTTTCTAGAGCCTAGTTTTAAGGACACAAATTCATGGAATGTGACATCAGGTGGAATGTTCATAATTTATATAAATTACGAACTAGACTGATGATGCAAACATCAAGCAAGTAAAGACAGTGCTAGGAAAGAAAATAGGCTTCCAGGTTGGGCACAATGTTGTACACATTTTTTGATCCTGCAAGGCACCACAGAGAACAGTACAAGAATTTATAAATAAAATTAAATACTTGAAACCAATTTGATGCAGCCACTCAATACTAAGGAGAATTATTTAGATCTATTCACTGCTGCTGAATAATATACTTTTCATAAATTTTTAAGTGTAGTCAGTATCTCAGTATCTGTAAATTTGCATTGTTTTCAACTCCTTAGAACTAGTATAATTTAATAAATTAAACTCCTGTTTTCCAGACTCCTCTTTGCTTTAGGGTAAATGTTTTGCAAAAATTTAGCCAAGAAAGATATAGCCTTTATATATACATCTCCCTGTACATAAAAGTTTACAGAAGACTGTGAAAAAAGAAATCATTTGTTATGTTCACGTCAGTAGTTCTAGAGTCTTGAAGTGCCACTTGTGTCCCCTCCTCTGAAGCAGCAGTGCAGGGAAGATGTTGTGCTAGGCGCTCTGTGTGTTGGCAATGTGATGTTTGCCAAATATGTGAAAATGTATCCTAATTTGGCCAAGTCATAAACTGTAATAAGCCATGCCCTGCAAGTACCCATATGTCCTGCTGTACCTGCTGAATACGTGCAGCTACATTCTCTGGTTATTCCAGTAGAAATGCTCAGATTCAGGGTAAAGCATGATTTCATCTCCAATTTTTCTTCTGGACTTTTCTTGGATCTTCCTAGGCTGTCTGGGTCTGGAATCAGTGAAAGAAGTCTTTTCTCTGGTGTTGTCTGCACATCTTGCTGGCCTTAGAGCTTGTGAGAGAGAAAAGTATCTGATTTACACACAAGACCAGAAAGGGTTGAACTTGAGTGGGAGAGAACAGAGGGTAGACTTCAACCGAGGCAACAAACTGATACTCAGCATGGAGGAGGAATAAAGGGACATCTGAGGAGCAGCTGTGTTCCCTGAGAACCATCATGTCTGGGAAGGCAAAAAAACATAAAGGAGTGAGGAGGTAATCACTACCTCGGAACAGGCAACAGGAACCAGAAAGGGAGATGGGTCACCTTGAGTCTACAGCTTCACAAAAAGGTCAGAATCCATGTAGGCAACTAGAAAAGGCTGAACAAAAAGTTTGGTGACAAAGAGTCCAGCAGCAAGGCTTCAATCCCACCGAGGCATCTGAGCAGCTCAGTTCCTGCTCTGGGCTTTTGGAGATTCTTGGCTCTGGTGAAACTCGCGGTGTTGAGACTGAGAAATCCGAGACAAGGAAATGCTTCGTCACAGGCACTATGGTTGGGAATGAGGACTGAGAAGACCTGAGAAGGAGATCTGGAAGGTGAGAGTGTATCTCCTGAGAAACACCATGTGCAGTCTGAGATTGTGCTGAAAACTGACATTGGACTGACTCACGGAAGAAATAAGGAGGCAGGTATGGGAAAAGAGAAACTATGTGACTGTGTAAGTTTAAAGTGATACCGAAATATACCACAGCACAAATTATATTTGCACTGACACTGATTTCAGGCGCACCCCGACTAGGGAGTCCTTGCTAGCAGTGGCTCGAGATGGGTGGCATTCGGCATCCCCGGGGAGCACAGCTACGTCAGACACCCCCAACGATAAAATGTACCCAACACACCTGAGCACGGCCACCGGCCCCTCACAGAGGAGCCGCAGATGGGCCTGGGCTGGGGCTCCGTCACTCTCGCAACCGGGCGGGCGGGAGGCGCGGCCGGGGACGGCACCGGTGGGACAGACACGGGCTGCCACCGGCCCCGGGTGTGCCCGGG
>VYZR01097273.1:1875-18134 GCA_013400675.1 Oxylabes madagascariensis
GAATGTTTGACATTTGAGAATGTCTTTGCATGCTGTTTTGAAAAAGAAGCATCATGATATTGGAATGCAGCCTGAATGCTGAGTTGTTGGATGTGTGCACTCTTTCTTCCACTTGAATAAGTGGCCATGGGTTTCATAACTGCAACGCTGTCAAGTTTCATGTTCCAACCACAAACTGAAGGCAAACTGGAGAGTAAAATCTTAGAAATATTAAGTATAAAAGGAAGGAGGGAACTGAAGTGGGGAAAAAAATACCTAAAACAGAAACTGGGAAAGAAATGGGAAGATTGCTGTCTGTGTCTAATAGGGATAAAACGGGGAATGATAAATGTAAACTGTAGAGAATGGATATTAATATTACAGTTTAGGGAAAACTAACACCAAGGCCAGTGAATTGCTGGAGAAGACTGCCTTGGGAGGCTGTAGAACTCCAATCAAGGGAGGATTTCAACACCAGACCAGGGAACTTTCAGTTATGAAGGGTTAAGATATTGATGAACTTGCTGTGGAGAGCACAGGATGCTGGACCAAGTCAGGCACTTTGCCCCAGTCTTATTTCATGTTATTTGTCCCCATCCCTTTTCACATCTCAGTGCACTGAATCAGCTAAATCTGTAGCTTCAAACTCAGAGACTTTTTAGTATCATCCAAAAAATTGCAACCAGAGTTGTGCTGAATATACATAGAGACTCACTCCTCACTCTGTCCAAACAAGTGATTCTTCAACATTTTATCTGTCTGTTTCTAAGGGGTAATACAGATTTCATTCCCATGTGGCTTTAAGCTTCCCTTATAATCTGTGTTCCTGGACACAGGTGTTTCACATATCCAAATTTGGCCTGTTGTCAGTACCTCCTACACCTCACTCCTTGAACAGAGTAACTGCTACTGGGTCTACTTCTCTCTGCTCCTGGTGGGGGCTCAGTAGCCACAAAAATCTGCTGTAACAAAGATCGCATGACTTCTCATGTAGTCTGCTTTCTGTCTAGTGCCTTCACAGGGACTACTCTCAGATGTGGCAGGAGGTTCCTCCCGGGTCGCTTCACAGGTACACAGCCTTAGGTGCCTTCCCTATGCCATTTCCTCAACACAGGACTCACATTGTACAGTTGATGTTATAGAATCAATGTTCAGGGGTTGGAATTGACTTTAGAGATCATCCAGTCCCACGCACCCTGCCACTGGCAGGGACACCTCCCACTAGACCAAACTGCTCAAGGCCTTATCCAGCCTAGCCTGGAACACTGACAGGGTTGGGCATCCATAACCTCCCTGGACAACCTACTCCAGTGTCTCACCACCCTCACAGAGAAGAATGTCTTCCTAACATCCGGCCTAAATTTACCCTTATCTTCCTAAAGAAGAGTCCCTCTCCAGCTTCCCTGTGGCCCCCCTTCATACACTGGAAGGTTCCTATGAGATCTCCCCACAACCTTCTCTTCTCAGGCTGAACAGCCCCAACTTTCTCAGCCTGTCTTCATACGAGACGTGCTGCAGTCCCCTTACCAACTTTGTGGCCCTTCTTTGGACTTGTTCCAACAGTTTTGTGTCCTTCTGTAACTCGGCAACATTCCAAAAATGTACAAAGGCAAATGAAGCTGTTAACTTCATTTGCAGGAACTTGAACTGAACCACTTGGACCTATTTTGTGGGAGTTGTGAATTTCTGAATTTTACACAGAACTCTTCTTCTATACAGCACATACTGGAGCACTGCTGAAGAATGGAAATCAGTTGGGTTGTGCAGCTCTTGTTCTATGTCACATAACAAGTCAAAAATGTTATTTTTATGCACAATAGCAATGAAACAAGCTACATACATTAATTTTTGCCTCAGCAAAAACTTGAAAAAAACCCAAAACAAACTGAACAAACACTACTTCACTTTTTAAAAGAACAAACTGCTCTTAAATCATGCCTGTGCAGCTGTAATTGTTTGTGCCTGCAGCCTTCTTCAGAATTCTTGTAGCAGCAATCACAAGTTGCTGTTCTCTGGAGTAGTGAAAACCCAGCAACAAGAGTCTCGTGACTGAAGTGTAGGATCAGATGATCAGTTCATTCAAGATTAGAAACACAGTGACGATAAAATCCATGCAATTACCTTCCCCTCCTTTGAGAGGTAGGGAGAAAAAGAAGGGATCAGTGTACCTGTAAAGAGGGCGTGGTAATGCAGACCCTTCTCTTTATCCTGATGAGAGCAGACATCAAATAAATATGCTTTGATGGGACCATCAACAAAATCAGCTGCAAAATCAAAAAGTACTACTCCCAGCATTGTAATGACTATTGCCCACGTCCGCTGCTTTTCTCTCTCATCGATGAAAGCTAAAAAAAGAAAAACACCCTCATTCTGACAGCAACAGTGCCATTTCCACAAAACCACATTTAGACTTTCCTGATACCTCAAAAACAATGGCTGGTTTCACAAGAGAGTCCACCAAAATCTCATCAGAGAAGCAGGAGAGCTGAGTCTGTGTAGTGCTGAGCTGGGCTAGGATGCCTTACTGCCTTGAGTCAGCACATGAATGCCTCATGCCCCACGACCAAGAGCATCACTATCCTTAATCTATTCCTTTACACCTTCAAGGCATGCTGTGGTAGTCTAACACATGCATTTTGTATTACTTTTCGTTTATTCTCTTTGTCCCACCCTTATATTGTTTTAGATAATCAAGAGTTGACTGCAACATCTCCTTCTGGGTCAATGAAGTCAAGTATATTCAACATCAATAATATCGAGGAAGAGAGAATAAATCAATCCATAAAACACACACCTTCCCCATCTGCCTAGTCAGCAACTTTAAGACTTTAAGAAGCTACATCCCCAGCTAAAATGTAACAATAGGGATGTCACTCCTATTTGTTTTGCCTGTTTCAGCTGCAACAGGGTTTCCAAGCAGTTCAGGATTTTTGTTTTTCACTAGCACAACACAGTCCTGAGTCAGCGAGTGCTGCAATAATTAAAGACGAGTATTTTAAATACTAACCCATCTAGAATAGGGATGAATGGAGATTCATTTTGGGTATGTATATTATATCACAAAAACAATACTATCATTTAAGCTAACAAGGTAGATCTTAGCTCATAAAAACTTCTATGACCTAAGCAAATCTTTACCTACAGGAGCTTACCAGGCAACCAAACCAACATGCAACAGACAGTAATCACATGCACAGACTACAGAACACTATGCACGGGGTACATAACATGCAGTGTTAGGATTGAATGTACACAAAGATTACAATGCTCCCCAGCTCCTTCAGTGCACCCGAGTCACATGATACCAAATTTAAACAGTGCATTTTAAGAAGGAAAAGGGGAACCCCTCTCCTTTTTTCGATTTGAAAGGCTAGGATGAGTTTTGTCTGTCAGGATAGCCCCTCACATGCCCCTCACTCACCTGAGGTCATCACGTCCCCATTGAGGTACAAAGCCATGCCTAACAGCATTATGATGCCCAGACCTAGAATGTAAGGTCTCCTCCTGCCCCAGCTACAGGTGCAGTGATCACTGGCTGAACCTACCACGGGCTGCAGCACGAAGCCCAGGATAGGGCTGATGAGCCACACGAGGCTGTAGAGGTTCTTGGGCAGCCCTACACTGAGCAGCACTGGCGTGACAAAGGCGGCCTCCACGGCATAGCAGAACTCCCGGCCGAACATGGCCATGCTATGCATGACCAGCCTTCCCACCGCTCGCCTCCTTGGCACCACTGCTCCAGTCCTCATCACTGACTGCCTCGGAGCTTCCTCCTTCTCTCTGGTGCCATCCATGTCGGCCTTGGCCACTCCAGAGGTGGGCGGAAGAGTCCCGTGGAAGCTCTCTTTCGTTAAGGTCATAGCTCCAGCTGTGAGCAGTGCCGTGGCGAGCTGGTGCTGCCTGCTCCGGCTGACATGGGGCCCAGATCATATGCTGGGTGGGATTGGTCTGTGCTGGGGGAGGGACTCACATACTTTCATGGCTCTGTGATCACAAGTTATGCCAGAAAGGGGGCGGGGAAGCGTGTGCTCACATTAGCAGATCTGAGCTTTTGGGCATCTGCACTGCTCCCGACTATCCACAACTAAGGAATTACTGTTTACGCATGAAGCACACATATAATGGGTACATACATCACATGGTCTTGGCACAGGATTAGCCTGACACAAAGCTGTTCCTCTCGTTTTAAGATCTTGCTTTTAAGATGGCAGTGACACCAGGAACCTAGTCCTCGTCTTTCCATTCACCAAACATGAGCATCAGACCATTCCTTGCTGACTAACCTGTGAGGAGAAATTTGTATCTATCCAGAAAACGATTTCAATGCACTTCATAAGGATGAGTAAGTGAATCAATCCCATTGCCCTTGAGTGTTAGAGGCAGATAAGAAGCTTGAGAGAAATCTGGCAAGCAGTAACTGATGAGTACTTTTTTGTATGTGCTGTGTACTGCCCTCAAAAGAACAAATTATTTCTTGATTTCTGAAAACAAAGAATATCAGAATTACTTCGAGGTGAAATTTTTAATAAGTCTTACTTACCACGGGAAGGCCTTAGAAGAAATCTGCAGTGACCTTACTCAAGCTGTACTTTTCAGGTTAGGCACCAGAGACAGCTGATCCAACCTATCCTGAAGCAACATGAGGTTTTAAATCAACATCCATAATTTTGGTTTCAAAACTTATCCATGATGGACATCACATTTGACAAGGCTGATTTTTCTTCAACTTGTCAAGTCCTACGGCAACAGTGTATAATGTTCAGTAACTCACACTAAACTAATTATCAGCTGGAAACTTCAGGTGCTTTTGCTGATAATTTAGACAACGTGCCAGAACCTAGATAATTCTTGCCTCCAGGCTGGGGTTTATGTAGTAGAATGTCAAAGGTTTATTTATGATAATAATGTTGGCATTTTTGCCACAACACATATAAAATGAGCTAAGGTATACCTCGTTGGAAGCTTTGGAAGCCTTTGTACCAAACAAACCAATCTTCAGCAAAACACAGACAAAATTATCACAACACCCCACCCTTCATGTCATAATTCCTCACACATTGGATTAGACAGTACTAATTAAGGCCATGTAACTAATTCTTTTTTAAAAGCAGATTTTCTTTTGCCTTGAGAGATGGTTTCAAATGACAGTTTAAGTTTGAAGGAAACGAAAACCAACATGGAATAACCATGGTTTACAGCCTGTGCAGCAAAGTTGCCTACCATTTTTCCATAAGGACAGGAAAGGATTATTAGTTGGCAGATATTTTAAAAATAAAAAAAAAAAAATAACTCTGAATTTAGTTTCTAGCCAAGCTGATATTCCAAATGTAATACAATAAGGAGACTGCATTGAGAAAATGTAGTCAGGCTGTTAAGTTAAGATTAGGTTTGAGAGAATAGCTCTGCAGCAGCACATAAGAGAATAGCATTAGTTGGACCATTAATTTCAGCATGGTAAAGCAAATAAATTAATATGAAAAAACAGATGAAAAAATCCTCTTAATTCATGAATAAAAAACACAATCACTCATTTAAGAAGAATGTAACTACATTTTATTAAAATAATTGCTTTCAGGTAATTACAACACGTATTACACATTAACGGTGCAACCAAGAATGAAAATAATCAAACCAAAGGATACAATATTTAAACAAACATTCTGGGAGCTTACAGGTGCTTACCAAGAAAACTGTGTAGATCTCCAGAACACAATTATAGTATCATTCTAGACAACAGATCATCCAGGTACAGAAGTATGTAAGTCCCACTGTTTTCAAATTAAATTTAAAATGTCGATAATTTAAAAAATATAAACTATTTAATAGCAACATTATGCAAACATTTATTTGTCATACAGTTCAATTTTAAAGCATAAAAGCTTACAGTATCAGCCTGAAATTTATCTGATATGCATACTCAGAGATTATAAATTAGGTTTTAGTTTCTTGAATTCTATTACTTTATCAGAAAAAAGTTTAGCAATCTCTTGCTTAGTAAACCCATATTCTAGAAGTATCTCTTCTGTGTGCTCTCCTATGAAAGGATCTCTTTTACATGATGGAACAGCAGGAGTCCTTGATAGAACAGGAGCAGGTCTAGGACTCATCTCTCCCTGATCATTTTTGATAAAAGAACGTCTTTCTTTGTTATGCTGATGTGAGGCAGCATCATCGAAGGATAAAACAGGGGTCACACAGGCATCAGTGTTATCAAATATGCTGCACCACTCAGCCTGTGTCTTCTGTGCAAATATGGATGCAAATTTTTTCTTCATTTCAGGCCAGTCGGAGACACTCATCTGAGCGGGGAGTTTATCTAAATTTAGCCCAAGACCTGAAAGGAGAAAAGCAAAGTTTAACTATAATATGGCTTACTCATTTTCTAAGTGCTTCCCACAACTAAGTATTTCATCAAGAAGATAGTATTTTGCAGGCAATACTAAAGTCACTTTGAACTTCATTTGGATATCTGTGCAGGGCAGGGAGCAGAGGAATAAAATGTTCTATACTTGCAATTAGACTAAACCGCATCAGCTACAGTCTTTTAAGTACAAACCTATCATAAACACTCATGTGTATGAACACTTCACAGAAGCAGCAGCTGCCTCAAGGTAATGATCTCCTGAGAAAAGCTTGTATAATAGGTATCATAATCTCTACCTGGCAGTAACAACACAGAAATTTGCTGAATGGGTCCTGGACTACAGCAACACACCTCTCAGGAGCCAGCCATCTGCCAGAGCTGGACATTCAGCAGGCTACAGTGTCTGAAGTTCAACATGATGGGGTTATTTTTATGCCACAGATGAGAAGATGGTGTGGATGGATGTGCCCGGCTCAATCCGCATTGTGGCAGCCCAGCAGCAGGTGCCTGCAGGCTGACTGACCTGCCTGTTCACTCCACTGTCCAAAGAGGCTCCAGCAGTATCTCCTGCTCCCTCTGCTCCAGCACACTTCCCAGGTTCCAATTCCCACAGCCTTTTCACTCACTAACTGCTCAATAGCGCTGCTTTCCATCTCAGTTGCAGGGACCACGCAGGTATGCACTAAACACATTCCTTCTGAGACACCAGAGCAAAGCACAGGCACACAGGCCTTGTAATGACAACTTCCTAGCCAAGTCCTAGATTTATCCCTGAACTAAGCATGCCATCTCTTCTCACTGGGGAGCTTACATCTCTTCTGTGCTGCCAGTTTCCAATATCTGTTTCGGTTCTCATGGATTCTGGTCTCTGCAATCTCTGCTCTTTCATTCTGCTACTTCAAGGAGATGCAAGAATTTTTATCACTTGTAGAGATTATCTCAAAAAGGAGGTAAAAACAAGAAAGAAAAAAGGCAATTGAACTACACTTTCAAAATGAGATAGTACAGAGGTATAAGCAGAGTATATGACACGAAAAAGAAATCAGAAGTGATATATTGGAGGCTGTTCTAACAGTCCCATTTTGAAATTCAGGAGCATGAACACAGAAGGAAAAATTCAGAAAAAGCAGGGATACGAAAGAAGTTAATTTGAGAAATCAGAAAGACTAGAAAACAACTGTCAACACAATGCTTCACAAGTAACAAAAAAAATGAGCTTCTTAGAAAACAGCAGCTCCCCGTAAAAGGCAAAGAAAATGTAGAGCTCTGCAAAATTTAATTTTGAGCATTCTTTTTTTTATCTTTGGTTATCTGGTATCAGATTGATAATTAGACTAACAACTGTTACAGGCTTGGGTAATAGAGGGCTGTTTGCAGGCAGAACTTATGCAGACCTACTCTTTGTTTTTAGCTGTATATAGGCAGAAAACACCTAAAATATCTTGTCTTTCTATGGCTTCCTTACAACTGAGTGGGGCAGACATATTGCTGCTGAAACATGCAGGGGAGAAGAAAGGGAGTTAATGCCTTTTCTTCTACTCCTCAAGTTTTTCTCTTCATTCATAGTCTGTACAATATGCACTTCTTGGGGCCCACAGTACCCCCCCAGTTTAATACAGTATTTAAGAATTTCACCGTTGTTCACAAGATTATTAAAGTTTTGAAAATGGACAGATGCTTTGAAATTGTACTTTGGTACTTCAAAGGAAAACACACAGAAATTGCCAGTCACCAGACTCAGAAACTGCTCCAGACTCAGCAGTTGTTCACTCTCAGAAGACATTCATCACAGTCAAAGACAAAAGTAAGTATTTTCACATCTTATTAGAAATGCCTGTGGATATCAGGATAAATGACATTACAAATGATCAGTCCTTACAGTTTTATCAAGCCATGTGCACCTTATATCACTGAACTTACACTCTTGTGTCCACAACCATTCACGTCATCCTAAAAATGAGATCAGCTGAAGGTAACTCACACTGGTTGAACATCATCAAATAAAAGCTAGCAGTATTTTCAAAATTAATTTGATTATAATCAAAGTCTTCCATTTGATTTTCAAAGTCTTCCACAAGAGACCAACAGTGCAGTATAGTTTACTTATGAACTATGAGGTGAGACAAATTTACCTTCCACAAAAGTAAAGTAAATACTCACTACCTGAGCTTTTGTCTCAAAGCATGGAAACTTGTCAAGTGGAAACTTTGTTTCACAGTACTCATTTTCTTATTAACTATGGTTTGGCTTCTAGCAACCAGCCCAACATGAGCAGAGTTCTACCATTATCCCATTCACAATTACTTTTGTTGATTGTGGCAGATGGGAAGTTGGCTGAGCCTCACTGCACATACTTTGGCAAACTGGAACAATATGCAGAACCTGGAATTTAGTATTACGTGCTCATTTTCTGCTTACCACTGAAGATTGCAACTTTAAACAGGATGAACTGAGAGCATTTAAGCACTACAGCTTCTAATTTTCCAGCTCGTGCTCACCATTTGTGGTGCAGATGAGCAGTATCAGACCAGGAGTGTCTAACTGAACAAGGAAACTATTCCATAGCACAGCATTTTCTGGGCTACCACAGGAGTGCAGACTTCACTCGATGTATTCAAAAGCAAAGTTATCTTTTACACAGAATGTCTTATAAACCAATCACAACTTAGTTCCAAGATTTTTTGTTCAAATTTTCATCTAGGATTTTTTGTATGGAAAAGCCCAGTCAACCTACTCTAGTACATCTTTGAAATTATTTTTGAAAAATGAAATATTGTCTCCCTATAATGATGTAGCTTTAAATCTTCTTCAAATGCTACAGCTTTATTGACATATATCCCCTCATTTTTTATTGATGCAACAAACTGAAATCTCTATTTCTAAAGAATTTCTTAGACAAACTCTAGTAAAATCAGACATTGATTTCAAGAGAAAGAAACCAGCAAAATTCGTTAGATAAATCAGTGAAGCTGCTTTGGCATGCCAGAAATTGAAACAGTTTTTTATATTATTTCAGTCACACTATTTTAAAAGCAGAGTTTTGTTCAGGATTTTCTTGGTTTAACTTGCTAATATTATTTTCAAAAATGTATGGACATAGCAGAGTAATTTTGAAATTATGTTTTCATAACATGACTCAATAAAATCATTCAGTATGAGAAGCCTTGATTTTGGCCCAAACAACAGGTGCAAGGTGAAGGCCATTGTGCTTTTTCTGACTAAATAAAATTTGTTCTCACTGTGAGAGGGAATTGAATTTCAGAATATTTCAAGACAGTAGGGAATTTTCATTAAACTAACAATGTGAAGTTTTTTTCCCTGCTCAACATTTCTGAAACTTAAGAATTTTTTAGAAAGTGACACTTGATCAGGCCCACAGTATACCAGGCCTCATTGCAAATGCATCCATAGCTGTACTCCAAGTTGACCTACTTAATTACCACAATTGCAAATGTTTTTATGCAGCAAGAACCTGGCCCTCTACAGTATTTGTGCAATGTTTAAGGCTTATCATAATAAGTAAATTAAAATAAAACATAACATTATGTATAACTGATGTATAACATCAGTTATACATAATGAGGAAACTGTTTGTCCACGTTGCATGTCTCAATAACAATGTGGTATTGCATTCCACAGCACATTTTTAATACAGTACACAATACTTCGTAATCACAAAACAGAGAGTCCCATGGAAATCCTTCATAATGATGTAAACAATGTTTTTTAATTGCTTCCTAATTATTTCCTTCTTTTTTAAACAGAAATAATACAATGTAGGAGTACTGAAGTAGTATGAAAGGGGTACTATGCAGCAGGAACTCAAGTTCAGGACTTCAGTGACTGTCAGTGCTTTCCACACCACTGTAAGTGTGAAGTTACATCAGTGTAACGTCAGTTCACCTTGTGTAACTGACTTTACACCACGTAACTCAGAATCAAACCTTTACTCTCACCTGCTCCACAGCAGCAGTGTTCTTCATGCCCCTTGTAGCTTGGCTGCAGCAAGACTAAGCACCTATTGCTCAAAAACAGAACAAACCTGCAGAAGCAATTCACAGGTCGTTGAAAGACATTCTCTCTCTTTCTGTCAAAAGATTAAGGCTCAGCATTAGTAGCAAATGTTTTTTCCATCAGGTTTTTCATAAGATGCCAAGGCATTTTAGCTATTTCTTGTCTGATTTTTGTAGTAATAAAATTAATACCTGCAAAAGGACTATAGCTTGTTTGTTAATAGCAAATAGTCAATAGTGAGCCCAAAATACATCTCTATTGCATCTATTTTACATAGCTTCAGTTTCTCATAAAGCCTTTCTAAAATTTATTTAATTAATAAACTTCTGGTAAGTGTACATTTAATTGTCCCTGCTGAGCACAATCTACAAAACCAACAATGTTCTCAAACTAATATGCTCTATTTTCTTTAATTTAGAGTCCCTCTGCAGCCTCCTTAAGAACTTTCCTCACCACGTCATTAACTGCACTTGAGTCCAGTACTGAGTTCCTGCAGGAACCCTGCAGGGAAACACTGAAGTGAACCAAAACCAAAAGGAAATCAGTTCTGCTTTGGCTAAGCAGAATTCTGTGAGCAGAGACAAATGGTTTAGAAATCACACTCCTTTCTCAATTCTGCAGTCTTTAAATCGCCAATCTGCAACACCCATAACCTTGTACTCTCGTTCTATGGGAGTGGCAAAACTAATTTTACCCCCTAAATATGGACAGAGAGACATCAAGTGGTTTTTGAATACATTTTATCTGGAACAGCACCAAATTGTGCACCAGCAGAACTGACCAGAAATATGGAGAAAAGCTATGAAATTAAGTTATGGAAATTGCAACTGGAACATACCATTTTAAACCCACTTCAAAGCTGGAGTTAATCCCTGGAACAGATGACTCAGCCCAAGTCAAAGATCCTCAGGTTTGTGAAAGAGCAATACAGTTCTCACAGGCACCCTTCTCTTCCCTATAATATTCAAAGGCTTAAATTCTGAATTTAATATCTCCAATAGATATCCCAGAAAGAAAATAATGCCTAAGTCACGAGAAGGTTCTGCTGTTCTAATTTAGTGCACTATTGCTTCAGAAAGACTGAAACCCTAAGCACTGAAAAGAATAAATATTTCCTATGTGAAAATCTGAACAGATCACGATTATGCACCTCTTGGGGGTTAGATTTCTTTCTTTTTTACTTATAGAATTTTTTCCCGTAAGTTGCTGGGAAACTAACCACTGGGTACTTATGGGTACTTAAGAAAAACAAAGAAGTGGCCAAAGGAGAGGAGTGTAGCACCTGGTCTACACTCTGGGTATTTCTCTCGGAGGGAGAAGATACCACGCGTTTTGGGGGCAGTAAAGGACGGGGCTGGGGGCAGCTGCGCTCTCTCGCATCGGAAGGAGCACGGTCCAGCCGCGCTTGCTGTGGGGAGAATGCACTGTCACCACCGGAGTCCGGTCCTAGGGATCAGCCACCATCTGCTCGTGTGCCCAGGGATTCGGAGCTCGCTTTTTCCTGCCCTGCCGAGCCGCTGCCCTGCCCCGCCGCTTCTCCAGCGCTGCTCTGGGTCTCTGCTGCGCTGTGCCCCGCACCCCCTGCCCTGCCGGGATGTCCCGCAGCTCCAGCCACCACCGCGGAGCTTCTGATGCATCTCATCCACCGGCCCGGGATTTGTGCTCACTCCTGCCGTTCCAGCTTGGTGCTCCTCAGAGTCCTGCAGGGGCACAGCGATCAGACTGCCCCAGGGTTTGTGAAGCAAAGCCTCTCCTCCATCCCTTCCCGTCTCGGCCGAGATGGCCGTCACGAGGCTCCTGGTTCTGTTTTGTTGTTAATGCTGTAGTTATTGCTGTTTGTTTGCCTTGTTATACATACTAGTAAAGAACTGTTATTCCTACCCTCATATCCTTGCCTCAGAGCCCCCTTAATTTCAAAATTATAATCATTCAGAAGGAGGGAGTTCGCATTCTCCCATTCCAAGGGAGGCTCCTGCCTTCCCTAGCACATACCTGTCTTACAAATTAAGACAGCACCTCAAACACAGCAACGAAAGACCACTTACTTTAAATTCAATACTGTGAGAAAATCTTGAGTTTGGTCATTTACTTGTAAATAACACACTTTTACAAAATAAACAAAGGAAAGCCACTGAGTAGAAACAAGCTAAGACAGTGATACAATTAAAGACAAAAAGCAAAATTCCTCAAAGACTGAAGCGTATATGTTGGATTTTTAAAATATGGCAGAAGCAGACTGAAACATGTGCAACAATGATTGCAGTTGTCTACTTACAAGTGGATACACACCAGTTCTTTATTGCTGGAATAACCATTTTTGAAACGTCACCTGTTAAAATCAAGCAATTCTCTGCACAGTAAGCATAAGGAGTTCTTGCAAACACGAAAATAAAGTTGCCCACTGTGGGTACCCCACCATAAGCAGAAGAATTCACAGTTGCTCCTCTAACTTTAAGCTCTAAATTTCTGAGAAACAACTAAAAGAAAAGCAGAATTTTAGCATTTTCCTCAGTAAAGAGTTATCTAAAGAAGACAGAGACCATCAGTGACCACATTATATCACCTGGCCACTGGTTTCATCCATCAGAGGCTTATGTCTAGATAACCTGGCTGAGAGAAAAGCCCAAGTCTTGCCCCATAACAATGACCAATAGAAGGCAGGATTGCCCAGAAAAAGTTCCCAAAGAGTCACCATAAGAACCACACCCCACTGCAGAATTTTGGTGCTTTTCGAACAAGTACAGATTCTATCTCAGTCCTGTAGCTTAAGTGTGATTCAACTTAGTCTCCAAAGAACAAAATACTGCAGGCCATGAATACTGCAGGCCAGTGTTTGATCACTTAAGCCAAACATATGGGTATTTGAGTATGCAGCCTTATTTTTTTTTTCTCATTTGCTTTGTATTTAATACAAAAAGCATTCTCCCTGAAGATATTTATTGGAATTCCACCTAACTGCCAGGGCAAGGGCTTGCATTTTGCTTTGATACAGTTTTATATTTACTTTTGTTGGCCAACTCCTATGCAAGCAAGAAAACCTCAGGGGACTGGATGAGAAAAACATTTCAAAGAACTGCAAATAAACATTGTCAAATGATCAACTACACTTTCTTTTTCAAGATCAAGTTGCTTAGAAATTGAGTTCACAAACAAGTTACTCTCAGGACAATTAAGAGACAAAAAGCACCATCCTCTTCAGCAAAGAACATGGCACTTCCAAACTTGACATCTGATCCGTCCAAAATAATGCTGGACGTGTCCCTGAGTCACTCCAGAAGCCTTCCTCATGTATTTCACATAGCAGCATGTACCAATTTAGATATTCCACACAATTGCATGGACTTTTTTAAGCTACAAGAGAAGCAGCCATTCACAGCTACAGCTGTGCAAGAACTTGGGGAGCACCACAGGCTGCAAGAGGACAAAGCCAAAGCATAAAGAACAAGCTCTCTTTGGGATCCTGCTCACCAAAGGCATACCATATTCCACCTTACAACCCCATAATGCAAGAAAGACAAGAGCTGCAGATGAAAACAATTGCTCACCCTCAACTGCGCGATGCCCAGCCTTCTCTGAGCAGCGACCACCCACCAACCTCCTCCCCAGTTTTACTACTGAGCACCGTGTCCTGTGGTACAGAATGTCCCTGTGGTCAGCTGGGGTCAGTTGTCCTGGCTGTGATCCCTATCCCATTTCTTGTGCACCCTCAGCCCTCTCACTGGTGCAGTGGGATAAGGAGTAGCAAAGTCCTGAGTGTTGTGCAAGAACTGCTTACCAGTAACTGAAACATCCCTGTGTGACTGCACTGCTTCCAGCACAAACCCAAATCAACCTCGTGCAAGCTACTGTGAAGAAATTCAGCTCTATCCCAGGCAAAACCAGTACAAATTGTAGCATGGATACAACTCAAGGAATACTACAATTCAAGGAGTAATCAGTGGGAAAGAGACTGGGCAAGAATAAAGAACTACTCCCCTGATGCTCACTAGGCGAAGACTGGCCATGTGTGAGCAGTGCATTGACAAACATGGTTCACAAAACACTGGGTACATTCAGTTTAGGAATCCTTTGCTGACATTCCTTGAACTCATTAACCAAAACTAAAATGAAATTGAGAACGTCTTATAGCCTTCATATTCTGTGCAATGAAAAAAGAAAAAATACTAAATTCTTTAATGAATTTTTATATTTTCATAAATTCTATATAGAAAGTATGGCAATCTACCAGAAAAGCATAATAGAAAAAAAAAATTAAATTAAATAACCAATAAAAAGCTAAGAGTCCATGTGATAAAAGGGTTGAAGCACACAATGAGTTCAGAAGTAATGATGCACCTGAAAATTTGTTTTCATTTCATACATAAATATTTTCCATAACCTATTCTAATTTCTTGAAGAGATAAATCATGATTTATGGTCACGTTTAGAAAGTCTTAGTCAAATATAAATATTATATCCACAGCCAATACTAAAAGCACTCTGAAATTGTGTGATGGAAAATAAATATTAAGCAGAATTTGCTTCCACAAAAATTTTTTCTATCCAGAAATACTATGAACTACTTCCAGTGAATATTCCTTTCTGAAACAATTTAAACAGGTTTTATTTTTAACTAATAGTACAAATAATAGTACAAATAATAGAAATTAATAGTACAAATAGTAGAAAGTGCTTGAAATTCTATTTGCGATTCCAAAGAATTAGGTCTTTTTAAAGTATATTCACAACCATTTGAAAAAAGCGATTTCCAGGAAAAGTTGTTTAGTGCTTCAGTCACACGACAGACTACCATTACAATAACTCCAAAAGAAAACTTGCAATCTAAGTGTAGTTGCTAAGGGTGAAAAGGAAATAAATTAATGGCTAGAAGAAGAAAGTCAATTAAACTGTTACACAACTACCCAAATAGCTTCTGGGAAGTGTCTGGCTTTTACAAAGAAATCACATTTTTCACTTTTTAGGAAAAAGTTTTTTACAGAAAGGGTGATAAAGTACTGGAATGGTCTGCCCGGGGGGCTGGAGGAGTCACCATCCTTGGATGTGTTTTAAAAAAGACTGGATGTGGCACTCGGTGCCATGGTTTACTTGAGGTGTAAGGGCATGGGTTGGACTCGATGATTTTAAAGGTCTCTTCCAACCTTGTGATTCTGTGAACCATGCATCATGAATCACAACCAAATGTTAAAGAATTCACTCATTCATGTTTTGCTGTTACAAAACAATTGCTCCAACCTACTCACCTTTTATTAACTGGTTATAAAATACAGGCTCAATGGCACCAACAGCCATGAATTTTCCATCAGAGGTCCTGTAGATTTCATAAAAAGGCGCACCGCTATCTAGCAAGTTTTCACCTCGAGGTTGGTTCCAAAGTCCCAAAATTTGTGATTTCCACAGGAAAGAACTTAAGTATGCCACTCCTTCTACCTTGAAGATTTAGAGAAAAAAAAATAAAAACTCCAGTAAATTAGTTGGCATGTCACCTAAATTCTATGTAAAACAAAACAACAAAAAGCTACTACCAGTTCTACCCTTTGCTAAGATTTTTAATGACAGAATCTCTGGTAAGCAGTTTCTTAAAATTTTCAATTACCGTTTACATTGTATTATGTGAAATCATCTAGAATTAAAGAATGAGCATAAATGTAGTAAGGCAGCTTCAGATGGTCAACACACTTTCAATGCAGAAAGCTTCCTCATTTAGCAAGTTTAGAGTCATTAGATGTTCACAATGAGTGAGTAATTTCAAGTGACAGGACAAGCTTCTTGGCTCTGTACAACACGAGGCATCTAACAGCTATCAACACTTCTAAACTTCTGGAAAATGAGATACCTGTACCAGTCCCATAAATACCAAATTTTTATCTCCTTTAAATATACTGATTATAGGAAGACTGCTATT
>VYZR01097283.1:0-10162 GCA_013400675.1 Oxylabes madagascariensis
ACCCAACCCACTGTATGATTCTGCGACCCTCAGCCTGGCCACCCCAGCGTCACCTGGGCTGGGGCCTGTCACTCTTCACTGGGGAAAAAATCCCAAACTTCTCTGGAGGGCAGACAGCCTCTTACATAACAGGCACTGCAGGGACAGGTGAGGTGACTTCCTCCGCGCTGTGTTATCACTGTGATAAAGCCTAATGCCAGCTGACACTGCTCTGCCGAGGTTAAAGTGATTTGTGGGGCTCTGTTAAGATGTGGCTCCAATGTCTTTTCTATAATGCTTTTAAAATAAAACAAAACCACATAACTTTTCATCTCCTGCCAGTGAGGAGTGTTTCATCTCAAAGCTACGTTACTTGGTAGGCACATGTATCCTCTGTGCTTATCTCAACCACAATATCTTAGCTTAAATTGAAGAGTCATAAAAATGATTTCTGAACAGAGCAATACTCTGAAACTGGGATGCCTTTTGGGAAGGAAACGCTCTGTTTATCTCAGGTCTATGAAATATACAACAGACCACGCAGTTAGAGGCAGTGATGCGCCAGCACAGGATGGGGTCCTGCTCTGAAGCAACTCTGCTCTGGTCAGCTGTTCTGTGGCTCTGAGGCTGGAAGCAGCTTCACCATCTATATTGGGCAGGTCTAACTGTAAAACTAGAAGTAAATAATACATAGCATCTCTCCCTGGGGATGTGTGCTACGTACACATAACAATACTTCCAGCTGAGAAAGCCATACCCAGTGTGCCTCTAATGGAAAGAAACAAGCACTTAATACAAATACTTTAGCAGCACACACATCCCCATCCTGCTTAATCTTAGCAAGGCTTCTTTTTCCTGTTTTAAATTCAGAGCTTCAGTTCCCTTGATCCAAGAGGTTAAATACTTCAAATCACATCAGTGCCCTAAGATTGTGAAGGGCCAGCTCAATGATGATGACTGCAAGTCGAAACATTAAGAATGCAAATTATCAGCCAAGTGACAACTGTTAAGCTGTATTAAAAAGTATGTTGCTTCTGCTTAACAGACACACAGATAGAAATGATGCTACTGTGAAATTTGCGGGGGTAACACAGTTCAAAGTACAGAGAAAGCATTTGTTCTCTTGTCTGTTCAATTGCTGTTTTGAAAACAAGCAACAGTATCACCTCAAGAAATCTGCAGCTGAGATCTGTCACCAGGCAATGTCCTTACTAATAAATACAGAATGTTGAATAATAATAATAAAAACTAATAAAAGAGCTGTTTGTATTATATAACAAATTCACCTTATTAGACCAGTTTAATACTTTCTGAGTTATAGGTGACACTAGAAGTCCCTTAAGGTCAAAAGCCTCTGGCTGATGACTGCTTGCTAATACTGCATGAATTCCAAAAGCTGATAGAGCCCGTCCAAATAGTTCTGTATATCACACTGATTTCATATTTTGCTTCTATGAGAATACAATCCCAAACTGTATAGAAATTCATTTGCTTTAAATGTGCACAAGAGATTTCTTTACAAAGTCAACAGCCAGCATGCAAGGCAGAGAACTTTGCACATGTCCCTTTGCTTGTTTCTCGATGGTGCACATTCTGCTTTTAAACTTCCAGCCACAAATGTGGAAAACGGGCAGTGGCCTCAAATTCAAGGAAAATGTACCAGCAAAAAATATGTGCACTTCCTCCTCCTGTCTCTGCAATTTATTGCTGCTGGAGGTCAGAGAGTTAAATACTATCTCTAGAGTTTGTTTTTTTTAATAGCTGGATGATTTTATGACAGTGCTCAGATCCCACTCTGGCATGGCACTGTTCACAGTGTGAGTTGTATTTTGGCTGTCTCATGGCATTTCACCTTTGACTCCACTAAAAGCAGGATCATAACTCATCTTCTTCTAAGTAGTGAGGATAATGTTGTGGCTCCACCAGTGTCCATACTGATAATGAAGCATCTCTTAACCAATCTGCCATGGTAAATCCCATATCCCACCTCCATCAGTGTGCTTTTTTAGCAGTGCAAAAGCTGATGAAGGCACTAGCACCAGCCAGAAACTGAAACTAGTGATGTTACTCACATCATATTCCTGACACTTTCATGGCCTGGGAGTATCTCATTTGAGGACAGACATCATAACTGTGGGCAGTTTGCAATCATAAACCCAACCAAATATAAATACAGTCACAGTAGCGAAGTTCATAGAAAAATTGATTTGTAATGCACAGATCTGGTTACTCATCTTGCAGCAAGGAAATCAGACACAGCACCACCAAGCCAACCAGAAAAGTTTTGCTAATGCCCAGGACTTTAAAAGTTGTTTCTGAAAACCATAAGAGAATGCTTTGCACTCTGGTATCGAAATTACTCATACACAGCTACTCTGCATACTGCAATGCTATATATATGGCAACTTACATTCAAGCCCACATTCCTAATAAGATGATTCTTCAGTGAATTATTCTCAAATGCGCAAACCAACTTGTGACATTTGAATGTTTTCTCTCTGGCTACCATCACCGCTGCTTGTAAGTGGTTTTCCAGACAGAAATGGCTCAGAGATCTGGTGCAGTCCATTAATTTTTGAGACACTTCCTTTGGAATTGGTCCATACAGAACTGCCATAATCCAGAAAATATCTTTACTTTCTTAGCCCTTAGCATTTTGTAGACATTTTTCCTTTGGCATTTTGAACACCAGGTTCTGTGTGATAAAGCACAATATAGCTCTTTTGGACAAGGATCTGGAATTCATCTGTGTAAAGAGTGTGCATACACTTGTAGAAGACAGTGTTTATAAAATGATTATCCTCCTTCTTGATTTAATAAAGTTTTATAGAACTCCAACTTCAAATTAATTCAGCTCCAAAATAACCGGTTGTATTTATCACATAAAGTAGCAGCTAATCACAATCTATTTTATTTGCTGCTTTTCATTTGCTGCACCTCAAAGTACTTCACAAATATCATTTTCACTAATTTATGGAAGGTACAACTGGCAGACAGAGAAGTATGACCAACCATCTTCCAAGTTTTTCATGAAGCTTTTATAAACTTTCCAAAACAGATCACACAGAAACAGCAGCTAAGCACTGACAGCCAACAGAGCTCAGTCTGAGGACGGTGGATAACTGCATCATGCGACCATCTCAAATATCTGGAGCTGTTATTGAAGCATGATACGTGACCTGGATTTGCTGTACTGAATTACCCACAGAGGAAGCCACCAGAAAGAGAGACCTCTGCTATTATAAAAAGTATTTTCATGCTCTTATCCAGAGCAGGACACTGAGGCAGGAAAGCTGTTGTGCTATGAGAAATGCATCTGCAGCCAACTGTGCCTGCTGAATGCTTTGAGAGTGCAGAAGAACAGCTCTAGCCTACAGAGGCTGCAGCGACCCTTTTGGAATTCTAAGTAGCTTGTTTGGGTAATAACAAATGTGTAATTAGAAGTTCCTCTAAGGATTCATCATTTTCCTTCTTAGTGAACTGAAGCTCTACCCAACAGCTCAAATGTTTATAGGAATGCACTGTTGCACAATTCCTGACTTTCAGGTGGTTGTGACTTTGACTGTACTTTAAACAGCCATAATTTGGAGGAAGGCTGATAGGATTAAGGAAAAGTCTTTGCTATCTCTAGCCAATAATTCAGCATGAAAACAATGTAATAGCTGCCTTTCCTGAAACAAAATATTTATTGGAATGATATCACCACTGTTTCCTGCAGCAAAAACATTATGACGAGCTTTTCTTACATTTGCTATACAGAAATCCTAATTTAAATACTTCTATTAAATTTTGTCTTGTTAATACAGAAGTCTTTCACATTGCCATGCAACAATTTTAAATTCTGAGCTTGAACAACTATATTTATCACATCCTCCAGGTATACAGTGCGTGACAAACTGTTTACACTGCCTCAAACAGTTTTGCCAGTGTACCTTCACCCTGATCAAGAATTTACTTATTATTCCAGTTTTAGGCTTTTCTTAATGAGAAACAGGAAACTCTGCCGAATTTGCGTAGCAGTCTCTTTATCAGTAAGAGCACTGTAAGAATTAAGGCGCTGTCATTTTTCGGTTGCAGCAAATAATATAATTTCCAAAGAAAATCAAGGCTGACTTTCATTCCCAGGTTGGGTTTTCGGCATGGTCACAGGCCAGCACCACAGTCTGGCAGGAGAAAGCTGCCAGGTTGACTTTTGAACCTAAATTCCTTCAACGTGGTTATGAATAGAAGTGCAGCCCTAGAGTGGAAAAGAAGGCCCTGAAAAACACACATATGAAAGAGTAATTGTTGCTTTTGCTGTGAGGAACATTGGCTCGGAAAAGGCATCCTGCGTCATTGTGTCCAATCCCCTGCTGTCTTAGGCAACCGCAACATATAATCCTTTTCATAAATTTATCAAGTTCCATCTTAAACCCAGTTAGGCTTCTTGCCCCCAATGAGAAGGCTGTTCCCAAGCCTCACTGTGCTGAGGGTTAGAAATATTCTTCTAATTTCCAGCTTACATTTATTCATGGCCAATTCAGACCCATTTGTTCTTGCGCCAACATTGTTCTGGAGCTTAAATAGCTTCTCTCCCTCTCTTGTGTTTACCACCCCCAATGAACTTACAGAGAGCAGGCTGTCCCTTTGGCCTCTCACTGTCATGCCACCCTGTTTGTACATGGGCTGCAGTCCCCCCAAACAATGGATGAGCTATTGTTTTAAGAAGGTTAGCTGGAAATAAAAGCAGCACACTGCCTTGCTGTCTGGGGTAGGCAAAATCCGTCACTGGGATGTCGGGCAATCAGCGTAGCCCTCAGGAGCTAAGAGCACCCCAGGGTAAACAGAAGCATGAAGTCATAATAGACCAGTCATAATAGGGCCAGTTTAACACATTTGCCCAGTTATCCCTTACTACTTCTGAGTCTGAAAGAGCAACAACTGCTAACTGCAAAACAGACCTATTGGTCCAGAGCGACTAGGCAGGGAAAAATTAGCATCAGCAACTGGGCTAAACTATTATTTTTAGCAGTGTCAGGGTGCCTGTGGGAGGAGGAAAACTCATCCACGCTTTTAGGCGTAATGGGAGTAACTGGCCTGAGAGCCTGTGGTGTGTCCGAGCCAAACATTTCCCTCACAAAGGCTCCTCTGTGCGTGTCTGACTGAGCTCGCTTGCAGCTGTTAACTTCCAGGAGGCAGGTCCTGAGATTTTCTTGACAGCCTCCAATTTCAACATTGAAAGACTAACCATGTTTCTTAACATATGCCAGAGAAATTTGAAAAAGGTTCTGGCCCCCGTGTGTTTCTTCCTTGTGTGGTTTTTTCAGTGCTTTCATGATTAGGGTAGGAATTTCCAGACTATCACAAAGGAAATGGCATTTTCTCAATGAGAAAGATTCAAATGATGGCCAATTTAAATTCAAAGGTTGCTGTTGAATTCAAATGCCTCCATTCATGTGTTTTTATGTAATCTATATATCATATCATATCATATCATATCATATCATAAATTTCTATTCTTTTCTGTAGAGGTTTTGATAAGAGAGTTAGGAATGGTAGAGTCTCCTGTGCAGATCTCATAGCTTGAGGACTGATGGCCTTATAATATAATTCTTGCCAGCATGACTACACTTGCTGTTACATACATAAGTGTGTAGCTCTCTTTCAGTTTCACTAAAATACCAGTCTTTTAGGCAAACCACATTGTTAAGGGGACTTTCTACTACCCAATATACTCATAAAGGTTAGAAAATTCATCCATATTTTATTTTTCAAAATTATCCATGAGTTAGGTACTGAGACTCTTACATGCTACTCTGGGGAAAAAAAAAAAAAAATGGAGGAAAAAAAGAAAAGCAAAAAGAAAGCCTTAGACTCTCAAAAGTTCTAAAGAAGCAGAGCCAAACCTGAAAAGAAAAAGGAAGGGTCAAACACAGATTCACAAAAAGTGGCACGAAAATGAAGTTACACTGCAGGAGATTCCTGCTTTAACACTTTTTAAAAAGGATTTTGTTCCATTACAGAAAGCTTGTTCTTGATTTCATATGCAAAGATGAAGGACTTCTAGAATGTCATTTCTTGGAAATCCCTAGCTGGCACATCACCTATAACAATACTGGGGTGAAAAGGAGAAGTGGGCTCCTGGGGATAACATGGATCCATCACATTGTCTCCTTGAGCATTAGTCCAGCTGAAAAGCATTTGAAGAGCCTGGGTGGGGGTGCACTGCTCTGCAGCACCGTGTCAGCAGTGCCACAGAAAGCCTCCTCCACAGCAGCCACCCCCACCCATGTCCGGGACACCCAGCAGTAGCTCAGCCCCTGTGGGTGGATCTGGAGGAACAGAGGAAATGTTTTCTCGAGTTGCAACTATCACCTGCTCATGTTTTGGATGAAAATTGGTCTGTCTGGCTCCTCTTTATCAAGATAATTTTTTGGCATAGGCGTCACGTCTGCCACAGAGGCTACCACCAAAAGGAAGGGCCCTGCTCTTGATGTGAGTGCATCAGGAAGGGAAGGGTGGACCTGACTCCACTCCCAGCCAGCTCCTGATATTTCATCATTTTGGTTGAAACAGATTTGCTGTTGTCCTTGACACGCAATCAGACTCAACTTCTGCTCATGTATATCTCAGCAAGACAGATTTGGCAGTGGGAGCTGGTGTTGGGCTTCTCAACAAAATTAAGCAGTCTGGGTGCAATGGATGAGACTATTCCCTTGAATCATCTCACTGTGAGTCTGACTTCCTTTCGCAGTGGGTGGGAAGAAGGTCAGTGGTTTGTCAGGGTGCCTTGGGCCAGGAAGAACACTAGGAGAGATAGCAGGGATTTATCCACTCTGCTGCAAATCAGTCCCTCAGTGATCAATGCTGATTTGCTGCTTCTCTGGACAGTCTTTCCTGGCTTCGTGGATTAGATGCTGGTAGTGTGGGGAATAACAATAAAACCATTCGCTAGCTGCATCTGGTGCAGGGAAAGCTTTCCAAAGATTATTAGTTTAAGCATCCTAGAGAGACATAATAAAAGGGGAATCATTATTATAGTGTGTGTGTTTTAGGATATCCATTACTGCAGTGTCTTGGCATCATTACATAATTTAAAATAATAAAAACAATTATCCTTCAGGATAAAGGAGACTTTGAAGGCACTGAATTACAGGTCACTGAGTATATATTTGTTAAGATAGAAGCACCCTGACGTTTGGAGCTGAGTAAAATGAAAGCTCCAGAGGTGAACTCTGGGCAGTAATAGGAAGGTTGCAAGAGTTGGTTTCAGCCTTAACCACAGCAGAAGTGACTTCCACATCTCAGAGCTTGCCACTGGTGTCACCATGCTGCTGCAGAGCTCAGACTCAGCCTGTTTGTCTGCAGCTTTGCATTATTCTGTAGTGAAGTATGGAAGAGCAGAGCTGGGTTTTATCCACAATAGATGCAATTTTACTGCATAGCCACCCCATCAAGCCTGAGTCTGTAGATGCAATTGGACACGAAGTTCAAGAGACCTAAAGTTGTTATTACATTCCAAAATCTCAAACTGGAAAATTTCTTCCACAAACTGCTTGAATGCTTTAGGGCTCAGTGTTTGTGACCCTTGTAGCAGGTCTGAGATGGCAGCAGTGAAGTTCAAAAGGAAACCACCGACATCTGTGAGGTATCCAACCTTAAGTTACAAGATTATTTTAATCCATGGTAATTGCTTCATGGATATGCATGTGGATGACTTGGGTCTGAGCCCACGGGCTTTTTCCCTCATACCTTTTCCTTCTGTGCCAGTGATTTGCTGTATGACTTGCATAATCCTGTAGGTATTGGAAACCACAGGAACTCAGAAGTAAGGACATGCTCTTTCTGAGCCTCAGGTACAGATTTAGTTGCCTAACTTTGTAAATGTCAGCTTTCACTTACTTGCCTCAGAAGAGACTTGGAAAACCCAGTCAATTCAAGTCAGTAATATGCCTAACAGACACTGCATAGAAGTGTTACTTACATGCAAAGTATTAGTGATTATGTATTATTTTGTCTATATTAAAACATATCAACACTGAACATATTGTCGTAGCTACTGGAGGACGTGAGAGGGCTACACAGGCAACTTGTCTTTATAAAATACCATGTGTTTGGCATGAAAGTTAACTGAGGCAAACATTCTGTTTCAGTAGATGTCACACAACCACCAGTGTGTGGACCTGACCCTCTCCCACACTAACACAGCCTTGAAGGACTGGCATTATGGAAAGGATCCCAGTTTCAAAATGCCTGGACCACTTTCATCTCCCTTGCACACTGCAAGCTCCTCTTGAAGTCAGTGGGTGGCTGGTCCTGAAAGAAAAGCTGTGTTGGGAGCTGTATTTTTCTTAGATAAAAGTTGCATAGAGAACTCACTCTCTCTTGTGCCTTTCTCTGCATTTCCCAAGTATCAACAGCAGCAGCTATTTGTATTGGCCACACCATTATTTTAAACAGAAGGGACTGACTTGCACGCAGCCCACACACAATCAGAATCACCATGTAGCATAAAGCTGATGTCACCTCTTGCTGCTACTCACATAATGGATTTTGTTCTCAGTCTGTGCACCAGTACAATTTTATTTTTGTTAGGCAAAATCATTCCAAAAGAAAGAAATTACTGAATCAAAACAGTCTGAAGGACTACCAAAATTAAAATTGAAATGAAAAATACTACATGTATGTTCTTCTTAAAAGACTCTATCATTTTGATTCTAACAATTCATTTTTCTTATCAACCTGTGCCACATCCCTCTCCAAGAGCTAAATGTACATAATTCCAAGCTCTTTTGCTTTTTCCCAAAAACAATCACTTTGTCACCAAGACACATATGAGAAATTTATGCCTGTCTCTGCTTGGCATCACTGCCACCTCATGGATTAATGAATTCTGTGTCCTCTAATTCCCCCACATTATGCACCTCTGTTTTGTATGAGTAGCCAAATGTATCAAGATTCATTTTAATGAATGTGAGTCATTCCCCTTATTCAGAAGGCAGGGCTGTTACGTTGTAAGCAAGCACACCATTAGCTGTGCTAAAAATAAACTGGCATTACCTGCAGGAAAACCTATATAGTAAAAGTACACAGTGCTAAGTACATTAAAAAAAAAAAAAAAAGACAGAGACAGTCTGGAATGGTGTTTGTTTGCTGTAGACAATGGAAACAGGATGGATTGCATAGGGAATCTGCTGTACATTTCCTCCAACAGGTATGAAAGAAGAGTAGGACCTGAAGATTGCTTTAGCATGACATTTGAATTCAAAACACTCAATGTCAGCATACATTTTGTTGATGCTTTACTATGCTTAAGGTGGTTTAATTGCTAGTGCTGAAAGAAAACTAAATGGACGGCTTCTTTTAACACCAGTTTTCTTCTGTGTCTTGGTTTGTGTAGAGCAAGTATTTCCTGTGTGGTTTGATGGAGATTTCAAGGTTTGGAGAATCAAATATTTCAAGGTCAACCCAATGTTGGATAAACAGAAAGCATGCATGACTTTGCCATGTGGTATTTCTGTTCCGTTATTTTCATGACTTTTAGTGTGGTTCAATGGGAAAGGCTCTGGTTGAGTCTCAGAAACCAAACTCATAAATCAGTAAGTCAATCAACAAGTCTGGGGAACAATATGTTCTTCTATTTTAATTTCTTTGTGGGAAATGTGTAAATAGATACTGGCAATGAAGCTGGAATATAATGGGTACTTACAAATTAAGGCATCCGATGATTTATCTTCTCTACGTGCCATGTAAAAAGAGGTTATGCTTTCTGATGTGTTACAATACTATTTTTAAAATAATGAAACATCTTTAGTTTTTAAGAATGAGAATTACTGTCTCCTGACCAGTTTCCAGAAGTGTGGGAAGTTAACTTGCTGAGATGAAAATTTGAAGGCTCTCAGCAGAACATTTCTACATGGCTGTCCATTATCAGAGACCTCCCAGCATCACCTACTGCACTACACAGCAGCACAGCAGCCTGACCCGGGCAGGTATGGCATTTTTTACTGCAGGTGCAGCCTGTCCCTGCAGCTCCTTCGGTGTGGGACCTCTGTGTGTCTTTGCCCAGCTGTTTCCCACTGTAAAACCAAAGGAGGAACAACCAGGCTTGCTGGTTTCTCAGCAGCCTCTGGACATTAATTAGTTAATGTTTGTACAGGACCGATAAAAGCAGTCATAAACAAGAAAATGCAAAACATTTAAC
>VYZR01097297.1:0-11077 GCA_013400675.1 Oxylabes madagascariensis
CCCTTGTAAAATGTCCCTCTCTGGCACTCTTGTACGCTCCTTTCAGATACTGAAAGGCCACAAAATAAGGTCACCTCAGAGCCTTCTCTTCTCCAGGCTGAACAACCCCACCTGTCTCAGCCTTTCCTCATAGGAGGGGAAATATGAGGCTAAATCTGTAGTGGTATACGGTTGTTGGACCTAACTGAGGACATTGCTCCCTAGGAGAAAAATCTGGCTCACACATCAACTTATTTAGCTTTGGCTTTAATTGAGGAGGTCTGCATGAAAACAAAGACTTAGGAATTCACCGGCGCTTTTAGAACTATTTGAAATAATAGCCAGGACTCATGAAAACAAGCATCTGATTACAAAATACCAAATTACAGGACATGAAATGAGCATACCAGTAGCTACACAAATACTGGTACAAGTACCACCACACACCGTTTGGCTGGAAACTGCACACCTTTTTTTTTTTTTTTTTTAAATTTTATTTTTATTTTTTTGGTTAAGGCAGAAGTGAAGCCCCACAGCCCAGGAGGTACTGAGGCATCCTGCATTCTATGTCTTGTGGCATCAGCCATTCTTTGGAAATGAATATGCACCTTCACATCACCTGCTAGAGCAGAGAGGGCACTGGATCCATCCTAGGTACAATCCAAATGCAGCATTATTCTAGTTTTTACTTAACCCATTGTAACCTTTCTCTAAGTTCACCCTCCTTCAGAGCTATTTCACACTAGTTCTATATTTCTTGACTCCTTTCCCTATTGGAATCCTGATTCTAATGTACTTTAGATGGTTACCTGGAGCAAATCCCGAGTAAAAACTGAAATACACATACAGGTGAAAGGGCTGACCTGAATAATGCACAGTGAGATGATGGAAACACGTTCCTATAGAGCTTGGCAGATGACACCCTGGAGACAGCCCAATTAGTGCTCAAGGAGTTGTCACATCAGCACTGGTGCTGTCAGAAATAACACCCTCAGAACAAGACAGAAGTGATTGAGACCTTAGCTGTGTGCATGAAAGGCAACCATAAGCCATGATTCTTTACTAAACAGCATGCAAGCAATTCTTTCTCCCTGCTCATGAGCCAACAAGCCCCATGCTTTGTTCCACAGCACACACTCCACGTTTGTTTTCATGCCCTCCTTACCTGGCCCTCCTCTGCCCGAGAGGCGTCGTTCCCGAGCAGCGGCTCTGCAGGAGGTGTCTGGATAGTGACGGACTTCTCAGACCGACTGCCATCTTTGCTTCGGGGAGACTTGTGTCTGTCCCGGCTCCTTTGTCAAACAGAGGAGGAGGAGGACAACGTTACCAGATATTCTATGGAGCAGGGCCTGAAATGTGCTGCAGCTCTGCCTGCAACAGGTGCTCCAAGCATTAGATCAGTCAAGTTTGTCCATCTCTTGATCAACACAGACGCACGCTGCAACAAAACAAGCTCTGGAGGAGGTAGAAAGGGACCTTGTCTAGATGAGTTGACAGCCTGGAGGCTGGGACAGACCACCCCCTCAGTGATAGCAGAGGGGAGGACAGGGATCCATGCCCACCACCCCATGTTGTCTTAAAACAGCTTCCATCAGTGCTGTGCTTAAAAGGAAAGCCTGCATTCTCCAAACAACTGGCAATTCCATTTGCAATTTCCTGGTCTACACAGTCCTCCACCTACAAGAAAGTGTCTTGCAGGGACATGCCCAGTTAACACAAGGAATTAATCAATAGAGCTTTGGTTCCTGCAAAGCAGAGTCTTGTCATCTCTGACCTTAACACTGTAGGATAATTGGTGAAGTTTATTTCCACTGGTTAATAACCTCAAGTTAACCTCTCACAAAGAAAGCAAGAACATCAAGGGTACATGGCCAGTCTTTATTTCCAGAGCACCCTTGCAGACCTCACAGCTTCCCATCTGAGAAAGTCTCAAGATGAATTAAGCCCTACCAATCTGCTCACCAATGTTTTCCTCCCCATTCCCACATGGACAGGAAAGCAGCCTATGCACTGGAAACCCTCAATGTGCTCAGGGACTGGCTTAACCCTCATGAGTATCCGGCTCTGCCTCTCTCTTGGAATTACCAAAGCCCAGAGGTTTCATGGGATGATACTTTTTCCAGTTTAAGGGCTCTAGGATTTTTATGTTGTTTTTGGAACTCTGAAGGAATCTTTCCACACAGCATTCTAAGTTTAAAAGGGCAATCTGTATTGGGGGTTGGATGCTAGAGAAGGGAAAAAAGGGAAAACAAGGGATGTTTTACTCAGTAATTGGACTGTGAGCAAAGAGACTTCACGGAAGAAGTCTTTCCAACCACACAGGATAATTGCTTCCGAATTGCAAAATTATTTTGGACCAGTTCAGTAATAAGTTGCAAACGCTAAGTAGCACATATTTTACATACAAAACTAAGGATGACATAGAAAAAAAAAAAGAAAAGAAAATGTTTCCAAATCATCAGAAGTTTTGGAGCAGATGGGTTTTCAGGCTGTTGAACTACCACAACAGAGAGGACTTGCTATTCAAGTTCAGAAAAGCCTGACTTCTAATCCAATCAACGCTGATAAAGGCCTTGTTGCCGACTCAAGTACCACTCAAATTCTATTTAAAAAAACTTCAACACGCCATTAACAGAGTAGCCTGGAGGAGGGTGGGGAGAGGCAGGAAACCTTATTATTACAGAATAAAGAAATGGCATCAGAAGACAACGAGCAATTATTAATTTATTATTATTAATAAATTATTACAATTATAACAATTATTATTAATCAGTTTAGTAGTCTAAACAGTCTTCTCCCCAGATATTGCACTCATCTCTCGCCCTTTAAGAGGGGAGTTAGGTGATCTTTCTGCTGGCACCACACATTTTTTTGGCCACACATAACCCCAGCACGCATCCAACAGGTTAAATATCACTGAATTATCAGCTTCAAGTCTCCTCACTGTGTTCCCCACGAGGACTTGTATCTCCTCCAGAAACGTGGGCCCACTGATTTTTATCCTGGCTTACAGTTTTTTTCCCATAGGACACGTCCTAACTTAGAGCAGTAAGTAATTAAAAACAAACACTTCCTTACCCTTGTCTGTGAGCTTTTTTGGAGTGACCTGAGTAGTGGGAGTATCCCGAATATGTTGATTCTGTATCCATTGCAGCAGACATCGGGTCTGCACGGAAGGGGCACAGATTTTATTTAGAAGATGAGTTCCTGGTGCTCCTGAGGTGAAGTCCGTGGTAAAAGTGCTTTCCTGGGTACTCTTTGCTTCCCAGTCATCGGTGAGATCTGGTCCTCAGAGATGGAGTGAGCTTCATTTAAAAGGAATCTGACCAGAGGGGAGGGGAGGGAGGGTGCTTGGCTTCTCACGATCGACCTAAGAAACAGAAACAGGCATGGAAGTGCACTCTAAGCAAAGCAAGACATCATTCCTACTGCAGGAATTCCCTCACTCTGGCCACATACCACACTCATCAAGCCTGTCCTGGTCAATACTTCTCTTTCTGATCTAGTGAAATATATGCATTTGAAGAGCTTTAAATGAACTCGGTGCATCTGTTTTGCAGAGTTTGGCCCATTCATCCAAAAATCTGGAAGAGACAATCTAGGTCACCTGGTAGAGACAGTGACTTGGAGAAGGCACAGCAGCCTCACATGCCGAAATTCACCCACAGAAAAAGGACCAGGCTTGGCTTCGACACCACATGTCTTCTCCTGTGTGACACACAGCCCAAATAACCCCAGATTCAGAACAGCAGCATTATAGCCTATTTTCAAGGGGAAGGGGGGGTGGTGAGGGCAACTTCCTTAGGAGAAATGCTGGAGAGAATCAGCCCACCGTGTCTGAACCTGCTTTGTTTTCATAACTGCAAGGTGTGCCCATTATACAGGCATTAGGTACTATACAATCAATGGCACTACAAATACCTCCCTCTCTTTGTAACCTTTGCCTCCAGAAGCTAATTCGGGCCTCAAAGAATGCAATTTTATTAAAAATCATCTCTATATATACACATACTAATAACACCGGGGAGAGTCGATTAGAGATCATATCTACTTATATGGGCCAACGCTTCTTACAATGTACTTCCATTTGGAGCAGTAGCTGAAGTCACATCTGTAAAGGGCAGAAGAGGGTCATGTTTTTTGGAACAGGAGCAGGGCAACATTAGAACAATTCCCAACAGTAACATGTCAAAAGCCCTGAGCCCTGTGGGAAGGAAGAGCAGACATCATCCCACTTTCCAAATCCACATCCAGCATGAGGTGAGAAGAGAAATGGAAAGGAGGAGAGTTAAAGAGTTAATCACCCGTTTGGGGAAATACATGCAAAAAGGGAAGAGGGAGAGTTACAGCTATGGACAGAGGTAGCCTGGCACAGCCCCAGTGCTCCTGTGACACACAGGAGCACCCTCACATGCCTTCTGCCCAGGCAACTGCTGCCTCCAGCCAACACAGGACTAAAGCCATGCCATGCTTTCAGAATGGGCAAAAGACCACTTTAAAATTGAATGAGATCCCTCCATAATTTTCTGCTCACAGCAGTTTTCAAAGCTGTCAGCAATAAAACAGGCAATCATTGCTTTCAGCCCTCTCCTGCCCCAAAGACAGAGGGACAACAAGAGAAATCCTGCTTTGGCCAACTATTCCTGCCAGCCATAAGATTCCTCTACTAACACCTCCAGAAAAGCTCGTAGCATAGCAGAGAGCTTTACCACATGCAAGTGGTGTCAAAGAAGGAAGCCTCTTCCCCACAGGGTTCCTTGGCTGGTGGTGCAATCTGCAACAAACTAAAGCAACACCCCCACTGCATCCAGAGCTGCAGGTATTTGCACAACACTTGGGCTTTCCAGGGCTCCTGGAAAGCAGAAAGGCATGGGGACCTTTGGTGTACCGGAGACTCAAGCTCTAAGGCATCTTGTGCCTTGAGAAAACTTTAAGGCATCAGAGAAAACAGAAAGGACAAATAAGGATGGGACCAAAAGGCTCGATTTCAGGAAGAAAGGAATGAGGATGGATTTAAACACAGTAAAACATAAAGCCAAGGCACAGCACAGTTTGGAAAATGGCATCATTACTGTAACAAGAATAAAAATCCCCCAGCCTAGAATGTGATGTTAACACTCATTAACTCCCTAGATTTGCACACAGCCTGTATCTTACAGCTCCAGCAATAGGCTGTGACTCATTAAAGCTGATTTTTACCTCTACTGTCCTGCTAGGCAACCACAGAAAAATCCTTTCTCTGTTTGTCTTTCTCTGATAAATGGGGGTGAGGCCATGACCCCCCTACGTTCAAAAAGCACTATGAGGAGATGGCTACACAGGACTTGGCAGTCATTAGGCACCACAGACCAGAACCACCCTCAGTTGAACAAAAGGTGACAAGTCATTGTAGTCTTAAACCACTGTTTGTGATGTTACTGGAGTCCCTTTGAGAAGAACCCTTACCTTCACAGATACATACCACTGCATTACAGGAATAGGAAAAGCAAGGAGAGCTGCTGGCAGACATCAGTAAGGGTTACGTATTTTTCCTAGCCCGCTAGAAAACTATAAACTCTCAACCTTGTCCTCTAACCACATAAAAGAATTTTCCCCCAAATCCCAGGTAAAAGAATCAAGAAGAGAGGGACTCTATTCCCAGTTCCTGTCCCAGGAAAAGAAATCCTGAGATAGGAACTGGGAATACAGCTCCTCTTTTGACCCTTCCCATCCCATCAGCACAGGATCATACTTCTCTGGAGGCCTCTGGGAACATTTCTGCAGGTAGAGGCTGCCGTGGAAATGCACAGGCTGCCTGGGCAGGAACCATGAACAAGCAGAGTCCATTTGATGGTGAGTGAAGCAAGGCAGTGCTGGGCATGGGGCAGAAAAGAACAACACAGGAACATCAAGACAGGCTGGATCACGCCAACTTTCCTTTTCTGTGTAAGCAAGAGCAACGGTTTTGACACAGCTCTGTGAAAAGTCAACAAGGCGGCCCCCAAAAAACATTAAGCCTCCTGGATCACCATCAAAAGCAGTAATCTTAGAGGTACTTTCCAACCTAAATGATTCTATGATGAACTCAAGGACTCTGCACCTCCTTCTCGCCCCGACTGCAGGACACACCAGTGGCTAAACAGATCTTCCTGTCGAGGCACTCACAGGGCAGTCTGGAACAAAATATATCTGCCCAACCTCAGCTGGAAAAAGCAGAAGACCGCTGGCTTTGCCCGGTGCCCAGCTGAGACTGACTGTCAAGAAGGCTTCCTAGATTTGTCCAATAGAGGGTAGCCTGGATTGCTAGACAGACACCACTCCCCGTCAAGGAGGGAGAAGCACAGTCCAAACACACACTCCTCAAAGCCATGTCAAGCCAGTTACCCATCTCCTGGTCTATTTCACAGCAGGAAGGCAGGGCAGCCTTACACCAGAAAAGCTTCTGAAAACTGCTGTGGAAGAGGTAAGGAAGGGACCGAAAGACTATTAACATACTAAACTACATCTCTGGGTTGGAGCTCTTCCGATGGCATAGCCGGAAGTCAACTCTGGATTAGCCACCACCTGAAGAGTGCCCACTACTAGAGCCTGAGGAGACCTGGAGAAGACAAACTGTACGTGTGTCCTTCATAACACAACCATATCCAAACTGAGCACAGTCTTTACACACCTGCACTTCTAAATCACTGTTCATGATGATCCCTACCCTACCCCTCTGGGCAAGAACAACCGTTCTGCTCAAAGTAGCAGCCCCGTCATTTGGGGCCTCATCCCTTCACAAAAACGTGTGAATTCAGAGTCCAATGTAGCCAGTCGAAACGGCTTCACAAAAGATCATTACATCTCGCAGGACTCCGCTGAAGGCATGGTCTGTTTGCAGAGCTTCTGGCCCTGCATGAAACAAAGCTCTGTTGGCCTGAGGGTACGGCTGCACTGTATTTCAGCGTTGACAAGAAAGCTGGTGTAAGTAGCTTCCACCTCCGCACCACGGTTCACCACTCTCGGTTGTGTCAACACAATTCTCAGCAAGCAAACAGCACTGCTGGAAAACAAAACAAAAAATCCCTTTTCTCCCCCCTGCCATGCTTTTGTCTTGGATCCTTTCCGTGACCTAGTTCACAGCACAGCTCAAAACATCAAAACCAACATCAGGGTGAATAGCAGCACAAGCGAACAGCTAGAGGGGAGATGGGAATGCCTCCTCTGCTCTACCACGACAATGGTATAAGCTGTACGCCCAGAACTTTGCTCCTGTAGGGCCAGCACTCTCACTTTGCTGCTCCCTTACTCACTGATGGCAAAAAGAAGCCAAGTACTAGATGGAAAACAATGGTAGGGGCACCCCAAAGTAAATTTTGGGACCCTGCGCTGGCAAGGAGGACTGCCACACCCTGCATGACAGTGAAGAAATGTAGTTACCCCTGAATACCGCAGAGATCACTGTAATTGCAGTTTCTACGCAGCTACACAACTCATTGTAACTCCCTCTTTTCATATGCTCATAAATCTCAAAAAGAGTTCTTTTGAATTGCTTTTTTCCACACTGGAAGCCCAATCCGATTTCCAATGAAGTTTGCTTTGTGATCGTCTTCAAGGGAGCTCAGTTTGGCTCCCAGCCCAACAGAAATTTAAAAGAGCAAGTTACATCTTTAAATCAAAGAGGGCAAATGCAAACAACAGCTCCCTTTTACATCCCATGCTTTCCCAATGGATTTTCCCCTGTGAAGTCGAGGCAAACAACTCCAGAGCAGCTCATCTTTGAAATCTTTGCACAGTTTCAATCTCGCTCTGTTTAAAACTTGCAATCAATCAGAGTTGGTTTACCAGTCAGTTCATGAAGTTGTATGTATTTGGAAGTGCCATCTGGAGCGCAAGCAGCCACAAGTGTCCGTGAGGATGTGCGCACGATTCAGCTCCAAATGCCGCCAGCCTCACTTGTTAAACAGCACCAGCTGTCTGTGGGGTAATGGATGCCCACAAGCTATTGCACTGAGAAATCTTTTCTTCCTTCATGTAGTGAAACGAAGAGCTTTGCAAATCAAACACGCCGAACCTCAAGCTCTGAGGGTTCCAAAGTAAAAACAATTTAGGCTAAGCAGTGAGGAAGCTTTTCCAACTCTGGCATTGGCTTGGCTGCACAGCACTGCTGCAGCACATTCCCATTATTCGCTTCAGGAAAACGCCAAGTTGCGTAACTTGCTACGCTCAACTACAGACATAGTAAGACCTATGAGCAATGCCACAGGAACCTCTTTGCTTTTGAATTTCCTGAGCAGGCCCCAATCCAGCAACTTGATCTGTAAGCACAGAAGTTCATCCCTGCTAATCTACTCACAGAGCCAAGACTTCCAGTTTTAACGGGCAATGAGCTTTGGGAAACAAGGTTCTTCTAAAATATTTGTATTTATTTTTGCACGTAATTAAATAAGGTCAATCTTGGCCTTCAATATGTATATAAGTAAACCAGGGCTTTTACTCTATGGTGGTGGCTTTTGATTTGCAAGCCCCACATTCTAAAAAAACCCAGTTTAGTAGTCAGCAAATTCAAGCCCTCCAACAACAGGTTCTCTTTTCTTTTGCTTCTCAGAGGCTCCTCAGAAAGATTTCACGGATCTCCTGGAATTTCCAGCCCCAAAGCTGAAAACTATTAGTCCATGGCATGGATATTTCAGAAAGAAAAGCCACTTGGTTTGTTGAAGCAATAAAAAATAATAGTTCTGTTTAATCAGAACATGCAACAACACAGGCCTGAAAACACAGCAACTGACAAGTGAAATACCCAGGCAAAACCACCACCCAAGTGAGCGGTGTTTCCAAGCAGCAACCCCCAGCCTCTTGCCCCTCCGTTACACAGCTGGAAGCTCTCTGCATGGGGCCCATCTGTGAAGCACTTCCCTGGAGGATGTCCTTTGCCCACTCCAAGAGCCACATCTGCGCTGTCCAAGCTTCTGAAGCACAATGAGCATTCAAGACTATCATGCAAACTACACCTCAGTGCCATCCTGTCAGACTGGTGAAAGCTTGTGCTTCCTCACTCATGGATCTGTTCTGTGCTGCCAGACATCCCAGTGCTCCTCTTAACCCCAGAGCCATGCAACGTGGTACAAGGTACTGTGGCCTCAACCTCAGGGCACCAGAGGACCTGGGACCGTGAACAGGAATACAGTTTTCCACACCGACATTTAAAACTGTACTGAAACAAACAGGGAAAAGAGTCTCACGAGACACGGCTGACTCTGCCTATCCCAGCAGGCAGCACCTGTATCTCATTTTCAATATTTACCTTTAGCCATAGCACTTACATACTGAGTTAGCATTAAAAGGTATGAACAGCAAAAGGTTTCTCTACTGAAAGAGCACGCCCCCCTCCTTTAAGACACAGCGTATCTGTCAGCATTTTCTATTGAAATTTAGAACAAAAAAGAAGTCTACAGACCCTGAGCAAATTCCCAGTACACAGCACAGTGGGACTCCACAGTGTGGAGTCTCCATCTCCCTTGTGCTCAAATCTGTACAAGTCCAATGCCATTCTGTCCTCGCAAGGAGAGAGGGCAAAGGTGTTGACCCCTGAGGAAATAACCACTGATTTTTAATTTGACCCAAGTCAGAAAATTCTGACATACAGACTAACGAGGAATTAAAAGAAGTACCAAGATAGTTTTTACACGGGTTCATTTTCTTCTTCCGAGTGACAGTACCAGACATGGAGAAGCACGAGTTTACTGTTTCCCACCAGCAGAACGGGACATCACAGTCCTCCACTCAGGTCTGCCTCTCAGGTCCCCACACAGCAGCACAAGCCCCGCAGCAGCAAAGCCACATTTCTCGTACCACCCTCTGCATTGGTTGCCAGAGGTGGGGGTGTACGGAAGGCGGGCTACAACAACACAACATGCAGCTCTGCTCGGACAACTGCAGTCGTTTGGTGGTGTTTTCCTACTACTGTATCCCACTCTCGCAGTGACAGTAAGCCCCCTCCAGGTGCACATATCCGTAAGACAACAGCCACCAGGAACAACTACCAATACAAGCCAAAACCAAAAGGCCAGAAACAACCACTGGGAGCTGCTGGTCAGTGGCTGTGAGCAGTTAGGTATTTGCCCATCTGGTTCCAGTACAGCCTGGGATTATTCCAAAATTTCAGCTATAAGGAACATTTTAAAAGGAGGCTTTCTACAAGACTCCATTCACATTCATTTTTCAATATTAACAGCTGTAGTGATCACAGAGCCAACACTGGCCTCGTACCTGTGGTCAGCTAAATAGCCAAACCCCAGTGAGGGAAAAGAGCCAGGCATGGTCAAAACGACGCTTTTCAAAGGCGGCAAAGCACTGCTGAAGCTCCCTTCTCCACAATTCTCCTCCTTGAAGTCAAGCTTAGCTCACAGGCAATGATATCACAGAACACAGTTCATAACATCCTAATTTGCACTTCCAGCCGGCATGACTCCATTTCTTAACTCTTTAGAGCTGCACAGATCTTGCGGGCAGTTCATTACTGACAAACCCGGGGTCAAAAAAATCCCACTGCTCCAAACAGTCATAGAATCGCCCACTGCCTCTGCAGATCGAAAACCCTGCCATCAAGTTACTTATGCTTTCACAGACCCTGCAATTCAAAGAGTTCAACCCTTGGCATAAGAGAGTTAGTTCACCACCTTGACAACCTTCTGAATAAAACCCCAAACCCCCTGTGTTATTTCGCAGCAGCTCTCCTTCCCGTCCCTTCTGCTCTCCCGTCCCGTGCTGCCCAGCGGGATGAGCCCAGACACAGAGCAGCGTTTCACACGGCGTGGGCAGGCAGGGCACCATCGGCAGAGCACTCACACCAGCGCCGAGCCTCCCGCACCGACAGCGCACGGGTTCCTTGCAGGGCGAGCTCCGGCACCCACAGCGCTGCTCGCCCTGCGGGGCTGCGCCCGCGGCCCCCGCCGGCACCGAGGGGCTCGTCCCGGGATGCCGAGATCGCGGACCCGCCGCCCCAGCAGCCTCACGGCGGGCAGGCAGAGCCCCGGCCGGCGGGACGGAGGCCCCCGCCCGCCTTCCACCTCCGCCCAGGCAGGCACGGGAGCCAGCGCGCAGCCCGGAGAGCGGCGGGCAGGGCGGCGGGCTGGCCCCG
>VYZR01097321.1:0-10607 GCA_013400675.1 Oxylabes madagascariensis
GCAGCCCTGGGGAGGTGTGTGGGAAAAGGCAGTGGATCTGAGAAGCCTGGCACAAAACATCCACACAAAGCAGAACTCCTTTGGCTCTGGAACCATCAGTGCTGAGGGCAGAAAGACAAACAAGGGAATGTGGGCCTGGTTGCTAGATAGATCATTTATTAAAGTGAAATTCAGAATTTTATCTTTGTCAGACAGTACAGAGTTAAAGTCTCATACACAGTGGAAGCAGGACATTTCCTACACCTCAGAGAAATGAGTTCTACAGTTTTTGCTATAAGTTACTAAGTTGCTTTAACAATACACATCTATATTACACAGTTAAAAATACAAGGTGTCCAAAACATTTGGCATAAGATCAGCACAACACATGGAGGCCAGAAACAGAAGAGGGAACACAGTTTTCTCTCCCAGTAAGCCTGCCAAAAGACTCCAAACCATTCTGCAAGTTACCTGCTACCCACCTCCCCTGCAGCAGCTGTGGAGCAGAGGTGTGGGTAGGACAGGAATAAACCCAGCCCTGGCATGGCTCAGGTAAGCCAGAGGCTCCTGGAGCCTGCTGATGTACAGGATGGCCTGCAGAGCTGCTTGCAAGCAAAGCTCAGGTTTAAGGGAGGAGCCTCCCCCTCTCCCCACACTTTGTCCAAGCATTTAGTTCATCCCAAACAGATGTGTTCACAAGCAAGTCAAAAACACAAGACCAGAGATAGCTGTGAAAAGTGCCAGGAGTATCTTACACCCTAACAGTTCATTTGCACTTTGAAAGTGGAAAATGAGAACTCCCTAACTTGGTAAGCTAGAGATGGCTAAAGGGCATCAGTGACACAAGGAGTGAGGCTTTAATAACATTCCTTCACCTTTGGGACTCTTCAGTCCTTACTCTGAGCAGGAGGACTCCTTTTTGAAGCGAGGCCACCTTGTATTACCCACGTTTCTAAACTGTAGAGACAAAGTGACTCTAGTGCTCCAGGGAAGTCCAGCGATCTGCAAACTTTAAACAAACAGTCCCTCAGCAGACCCCTCGTCCCCCCTCCAACTGCAGTTCCTGCTGAAGATCTCCCATTGGTATTTACATTTGGCTCAACCAAAAGATGTAAAGTGCACAGCTCGCCCTCCTCCCCCTCTCATAAAACATCCATCACAAGAGCTGACGCAGAACAAACTCTCTCCACGCTGCTGCTGCTGCTGTGGAAGTGTGTTTTGTTCAGTCTCCTTGTGGGCCATGTCCTGCTTCATCCTCCCTGTGCCATCATGACCCGCATGAAAACTCCCATTTACTGTAGATTATTTCTGCTCTTGTGTTCAAAGCCTCTCTGAACCCAGCTTGCACTTTGGACTCATTTGAAATGCCAGGCTTGACATGTTCTGGTCAATTCTTGCACCCTGGGCTATCTAGTGGTTTAGAGCCACATTTCTAAGGAAAACTGGGACACCAGAATACTGGAGAGAAGTGGTACGAAGCTCTGCTTTTCTCAGGCTGAGCATCTAAAGTGCCTGGCAAAAGAAACATTACTTTTTAATGCAATTGTTTACTTCAGGTTGATATACAATAATCTTTCAGATTATGAAATTTCGAAAACTGCATTCTAACAGAGCCTCCTTGGATGTGTTTGCACTTTTCAGCCATCAGGTTGCTACTGACTCGAGTCTTTGCATGCTTCCAACTCCCCTGAGTTGAGCTCAAGCCAATAACTACCAGCAATGATTTCTTCTTCTTCCCTTGAAGTGAGCAGAGCGTCAGCATACAGGATGAAATTAACCCCCAGAAGAGATGTTTCTGCATTATTTGGATTGCATACTAATGGCTTTGGATCTATTCAGAACTCTAATTAAGTTAATGGAACTCTGCAATGAGAATTGAGCTAGGCTATGAAATTGCATTAGGCTATATAATGGCCGGAGACCTTCAGAGACAATTCCTCTGCCCCAGGGTGAATGTCACCTATGCAGGCTTGTAAAAAATAAGCTTCCACTATTATAAATAGAAGATGACATCTGGTCATCCTCCATGCCCCCAAGGCTTGTGCTCCATGGTTCAAAGCTAGACAGAATTTAAGGCCCATCTGTGAAAAGCAAAATGCAAAAAAAAAAAATCATACCAGCCAAAACGATTTGGGTCTTACACCTTTCCAACAAGTCCCATCTAAAAGTGCTGAGAAAATGTCCCACCTCATGGCTTCACAAGTGTGAGGTTCAAACACATTTACTTTGACATTTAAAATAAAAAGTTGGAAAGTCTTTTGTTTTTTTTTTTTTTACTTGGCATGCAGCATAAGGAATCGAACACACAGCACGGTATCGTACACAAGGACAATTGCATTGTTGCGTTTTCTGGTTATTAGACACNCACCTCATGGCTTCACAAGTGTGAGGTTCAAACACATTTACTTTGACATTTAAAATAAAAAGTTGGAAAGTCTTTTCTTTTTTTTTTTTACTTGGCATGCAGCATAAGGAATCGAACACACAGCACGGTATCGTACACAAGGACAATTGCATTGTTGCGTTTTCTGGTTATTAGACACTAAATGCTTTTCAAGAATCACAGGCACCCTGAACATGGATATTGCTACTGAATTGACGTGTGGTTTCAGTTCATAGCACGGGAGCCAGCGAGTGGCTGACCCTTCCAACAAGACCATCAGCTTTCTGTTGCTCAAGGTGTTTTGCTCTAGCTAAATTGAGAACAAGGTAATAAGGCATTTGCAAGGGGTTTATAAGGCCATGGGGTCTGACAGCCAAAGATTCTTCTGTTTCTTTGGTGTCTTGCCTCCAAGCTTTCCACCTTATAAACAACTGCTAATGGCTGGTAAACATCTCTTCATCATCACACTTCACTAAGAATTTTTTTTCAAAAAAGTATAATTGCTTTAGAAGTGAAACCAACAAGGATCACATTTAACATCAATTGACTATTTCAGGAAAAAAAGAAAAGAAAAGTTTCCTGGATACCACCTCGGCACAAAAGCATTCCAGTGAATACACCTGAACGGATGGAACCTGCCACCATATTTCCTTGAAAAGAATCATTTTGCTGCTGGCTACTAAAACACCCCAACAGATTTATTTACTCTTAAAAATAAAACAAAATAAAGTACAACCACAAACAAAAAGTAAATCCCAAACAAACTACATTTTTACAGTTTTGGTCTAGAATCACAGAATCACAGAATCAATTAGGTTGGAAAAGACCTCTGAGATCATCGAGTCCAACCTATGACCAAACACCACCGCATCAATGAGACCGTGGCACCAAGTGCCAGTCTTTCCTTAAACACCTCCAGGGACAGTGACTCTGCCACCTCCCTAGGCAGCCCATTCCCGTATTTAATCACCCTTTCTGTGAAGAAATTCCTCCAAATGTCCAACCTAAACCTTCCTGGTGCAGCTTGAGGCAATTTCCCCTTGTCCTGTCGCTGGTTGCCTGGGAGAAGAGGCCAAGCCCCACCTGGCTCCACCCTCCTGTCAGGGAGTTGCAGAGAATGAGAAGGTGCCCCCTGAACCTCCTCTTCTCCAGCTTCCTCAGCCATTCCTCACAGGACCTGTACTCCAGATCCTTCACCAGCTTCATTTCCCTTCTCCAGCACCTCAATGTCCTTCCTGAATTGAGGAAACCAGAACTGAACACAGCACTTGAGGTGTAGCCTCACCAGTGCCCAGTGCAGGGGAAGAACCACTATGAGGCATAACCCTCTCAACTCAGAAAGTCATTTTCCCTTAGTAACATCCTCTGATTACATGAGACCTTTGAAGGTTATCATGCAGTCAGAGAACGTGCCCTTCTAACCATCTGTCCTGAATGAGAGAAGCCAGATCATGTTGACTGATGTGGGAACTACTCCAACCCTTTCAATAAGGAAAGGACCAGCACAAATAGGAAATTTTTAAACATTCATGAAATACTGACACAAGACATTCTCTCCTCATTCCTTGAACCTCTCTGTTGTATGATGTTCTAAAAATCCATACGGAATTGAACGAGGAAATGCTGAAACAATCACACTCCCCAGATGTCACAAAAGGGACATGTACCATAACAGAGTATTTCTGCCTATGACACAGGACTTAAGACATGCTGAAGTTTGTTGAACATGTTTTTGGAGTATTAGCAAACAATTCAGAGTGATGTGAACAACTTGCTTTTAACTGTGACTTCAATTTTAAAGAGACCCTGGGAGAGCTTCAACAAGAGCTTCACTAAGTGAACCCTGCATGCCCTACAAAACACAATGCTAAGCTGGGACCATGACCAGTGTGTTTAGCTCTTAAACAAAACTTCATCCAGTTTTGAAATAATAAAACCTGCCATTTACAAAACGCTAGCCGAAGTTTTCCACTGTTCATTTCGTTGCTTAAGGCTTGATAAGAATATCCTCTCTATGTGGAGTCTTGGCATCTTGTACCAGAATGGAGACACTGGTCAGGACAGCAAAGAAACAGAGCGGTGCTTTAATTCATGAGATCCCCTGAAGAGAATTTGAGGTCACTGGAGAACAGTCAGTCACGACCAACACTTTTAAAAGCTCCTTTTGCCAAAATAATCACTGTATTATCAGTAAGGACACCTCGGCTTAAAATAAAATCAGGGTGATCTCCTCCTGCAGTGCCCTGTTCGGGAGCACCAGCGTGCCACCCTCACTCACACAGCTCTCATGAAAGCACACGTAATGTTCATGAAAGGCAAATGCTTTGATGCTTCTTGCCCATTGCAAAGGGAGATGAAATGGATCATGAAATGCTCCAGTCAGATCACTGCCCTGGTTATGGTGTCTCACCCATAAATCTGCTTTATACTAAACAGAGCCCCTGAATGCACACAGCAGTTTTGTGACAGCTGCTAAAGCTTCAGTATAAAATGCACATCACTTGTGACCGATACTGACCTGACACAGAAATTAAGAGACTGATGTCTCAAGCCATTGTTTCACCTACCATCACTGAAATCTGCATAAATCAATTACATAAGCACTTCTACCAACATGATCAGACACACCAAATAGGTTGTGTTTGCCTTAATACCACATTCAGAGAAATGTAGAAGTTTTGAAATGCTTACAGAAAATTTAATTAGTGAGTTCTTGAGAAATTAGAAAAGAGATTGCAGAGGGTTGGTTGGCATCTGTGTCGGATGGGGTCGGGAGGAAAAAAATGGCAAAAAACCCCCATCAATTTCAGACTGGTCAAGTAGCATTCACTGGAGTAGATCTGGTGAGCTGGAGCATTTGTAGAAGTTTGGGACTTGAAGCACTGACTCAAGGCAAGACAGAGCATGTGTAGGTGAGCAACAAGCTTCAGACAAACTTCTGACCCATGCACCTTGATAATGAATTTTATCTCTGCTGCTCTTCCAGTCCTGTATCAAGACAAACTGCATGGTGGTTTGTGATGCAGCCTGAATTCAGTGAAAAAAATTCCATCTGGGATTTGAATTGCACCGAGATGTAGATTTCCAGAAATGGTTTAAAACACCAAGTTGACAAACTCCACAGTTCTACAGGTTTATTTGGTTTCCCCATTATCCTCATTTCTTTATTCCAATATGACTTTGAAATGAGGGGAAGAAGTCTTCGGAAACATGCTGGGCACATGTTTTCAAATACTCCTCATAAGAATGTCTATATTTTTTTCTGTCATCCAGACACTGCATTTAAAAAAAAAAATTTACAATATACTTTAACAGTTTTTATAAACCTAAAATGCACAATACCACATGTTCCTTCAAGGTCTCTCTTATTCCAAGCCTTGGTAATCTTCAGTCGAGTTGCTTGCTGCCTTCTGATTTCTGGTCCAGCCTGCTCTTGTTGTTCTTCACCATGTAGATGAAATATGCAAGTGTTTCCTTCTCATTCACTGGAATATTCCTGAAATGACGACTGACAGTCTAGAAGGACAACAGGTAAAGAGACATGCTGGAATTAAAAACTAGAAATAATCAGAATAGTGTTTCTCTTCACTTTCCAAAAACAATTTTATGGCCACTGAGCGCATTATCCTTTGAGTGAAACATGCACCAATTCCAACTGTCAGTCCTCATTTACCTCCCTCTCTCTTTACAGCTGGAATGTGTGTATGAACATAGCAGAGCCTTGCTATGTCAGCAGGATTTGCAGCCAACCTCCAAGAGGAATTTGGAAGCCAGAATGTCCTCCTGCCAAAGGAGCACAGCTTCTCCTCAGTGACATTTTGGGCTGAGATTATTTGGCGAGCAAGCTTTCCGTGCACCTCCGTGTTTTAAAGGAGAGTGTCAGAAACACTGCAGCACTTCGCTGTGTGAACCAGGTGTAGCAAAGTTTTATCCAAGGTGATCTCCTCTGGACTTTTAAGTTTTCACTGAAAGGAACACCAGGGAATTTGCAATGGGAGGGTTAAAGTTTGGTTAGGGCTGCCCCTCTCTGACAGTAGCATAAGCCCTGAAACATTAGCTGCTTTTTCCTCAGAAAGTGAATGTAGAAAACATATTGTAGCTGGACAAGATACACTTCTCACATGGAAAAAACTATTTTTTTGGTACCCAACACAGATCTAGAACGGGATTCTGATGCAGGCTGAGCAATAAGTCACTCCAAGGAGATTAATGGAAGCTTCCCTTATGGTGGGATAGCATGAGGAGTATAAGAGCCTCAGGCAGCAGTGATTCAAGCATGGGAGCTGGATGAGGATCCAGCACAGAGTCAAAGCTGCTCAGGCTTCACAGGAAATCTGGGAAGTGTGTGACAGCTTTAAGTTAGGCTCCCTTTATTTTCCGCCTGCACAGTAATCGATCTTTTCTTTCCTCTTGGGTACATTCATGGTGAATTCCTGAAGCAGGCAGTCCTTCATGGCAGGAGGCAGCTGACAGACATGAACTGGTTAGCTAAAATATGACAAATCAGGACTGCTAATGAGGAACAACCCCATCCTACTTCGTTCAACTTACTCCTACATGCCCTACACTGCACATTCTCTATATTCCGTATATTCATTCCTTGGTTGACTCTGAAAGAGAGAAAGACAGTGTCTTGCTGACTTTTTTGGTCTGTCAGGTTTTTGTTCTTTAAAGCAAAAGTAAAAGCAAACCAGACAGTTTTAGGCAGACATTTGTGAAAGCCACAACTTACGAAATCAACCTCAGTACTAATCAGTAACTACTACAGTTTTTTCAAGTTTAGAGAAGATTTTTCCCACAGCATGGCTTCAGATCAAGTCAGGAAAGAGAGCAGAGCCGAAGCACAGCAAGCACATCTTGCCCAAATACCGAAGAGATACAGAGAGTTCTTTCTGAACAAGTAGCCCATATGGTGAGAAAGCAGCAGAGGCCCTTTAAAAAAAGCCTTTTATAATACAGAATCATCAGGACAAGAGAGGGAAATAAAGAATCTAAATCCATGGACAGTGATGCTGCCTTTAACAGTAAACAATTCCAACGAGTTCAAGTGCTGGTGAGGAAAGAAAAAACCAAGAGGAGCATTTAGGGAGACAATTAGTGGGTTAAGTCTGAGTTTCAGCTGAGCAGGCATCCCCAGATAACACGCAAAACCTGGGTCCTGTTTCTGCTCCCTAAAGGGCACTGATTGGGACTGTGAAAAGGGTGGGAAAGGAAGCAGGGACAAGTTATTAAAACAGGCTTTCAACAGCCAGTGCCTTCCAAGCCTGTCCCAGGTGAAAGCAAGCAGGCAGCTTTCTGCTGGCATCATTCTCTAAACCTTTCAGAGGGCACTCGGTCCGTGAGTCACACCGGTGTGAGTGCCCACAAAATGTGCCCTTGAACAGAGGAGATAAAAAGTTTCCTTGTAACAGAGGTAACGCCACTGCTGTCCTCACTTACTTCTGCAAGCTGAGCCTTGTTGAGTCCAGGCCTAGTCTGCAGCTTGTAATGTCTCTTGTAACGTCGCAGGGTGTTCACTTGGAGCTGGAACAAGTCAACCTGGAAGTGATGAAGAGGGCATGAGCACTACCTTTAGCTTCTGTGAGTAGTAATTTTATCTAAAAATATCTAAAAATAACTACTTCCTCAACAGGACTTCTCCTTGCTTGCATTCAGAACCACACTGGCTTGTCTTACTGACAAACCTAAGTATATTTCGTATTTGTTAATACTGAAGGACCGAAATAGCCTCAGGGAAATAGAAATTTTTGTTCTGGTTCACATGCTGTCAACAGAATTGCTGGCCAATTTCTGCTCTCAATTACACCTCTGCAACCTCCAAGCAAAGGGGAACCTTTTGTTCCCACAAGGTTTAAAAAGCTCACACATGAAATAACAATTTAGCAGGCATTGAACAAACGGCTTGTGACATAAAACAGAGTACAGAGATGAAATGAAATTCAAATACTTAAATAGGAAGTGCACAGTTTAAAAGCAAAGGGGGTGGTGGCGAGGTTACAGCAGGGAAGATGAAGATCATGTGGGAAATGCCGAATTTCAAAGACAAAAGGAATCTCTGCTGAAGACTGAGAGGGAAATGACATTAAAACTGACACAGTGCAGAGTTCCCTGTTCAGCTGGGTGACACGCATCCATCAGGTTTCAGTCACCAAATACTCTGTGTGCTCTACAGCACCAACATTTTTAGATGCCAACTGGGTCTTCAGCAATCACCCTGGCAACTACTGCAAAGCTTGAACAGGAAAGTTTTGATGGAGAACCTTGTAGAATGGAAACATGAACAGTGATAACAAAAGGTCAGGTTATCTTAAAAAAAAAACCCACATCAAAAAATTGCTACTCTTTCAACACCTCCACACAGGAGGTGTGTGCACCAGCTTTGCACCAAGACACAGCTTTGCTGGCAAAATGACTCTTGGTGGTTTTTTTTTTTTTTTTTTTTTTTTTTTCCTTTCAGAAATAAAAGGCTTTTTGCCAACAGGGTTGGCATTTCCAGCAGAGGGCTCTGCTGACGTGGCCACGCTCTGCTTCTCTGAACATCACCTCTGAACAACTTTTGCCATGTCAACAGTACCAGAAACATCACTGAAGCAAGTGCAGCACGCAGTGGCACAGAGAAAGGATTATTCTAGAGTTCTGTATCAGAGAAAACTTCCCCCAGGCCTATCTCCTGAAAATAAAAATGTGTCACAAACTATTTAAAGGTAGTTTTAAATAGTGCTAAAAAATACCACATATGCAAATATCTGGAGCAGCTCAATATATCCCTTGGTATCAAATACCCAATCAAATAGAGTGATCTATTGAATTCTGTACTGTATTTGCAAAACGATGCATACTAAGTAACAAAGAATTATGTTGGGGCATCAGACACCACCAAAAATACTTATTTTTAGCCTTAAAGAAAATAGTATCAAATACAATTTTAACTGTACAAATGTGAAGCTGTGCAGTTACCTTATCACACCTCTTTTTTACAGAAAACTTTACATGGGCAAAGAACTCATACAGGAATGAAGGAAATTAGGACATGCTAGAAAAAACTCTTCCTGGAAAGTGAAAGTAACTCCACAGCAGCTTTAACGGCCTTGCAATTTAAAACATAAATATTTTCTGATACATGAGAACATCCAAGTGACACTTCAACATGCTAAGAACTGGTAAAGCAGCCCACAAACCTCCGGAACATCTGTGTCATGCTCAGGAGAGTCACCTCCATCATCACTCGTTTTCCTCTTCCTTTTGTTCCGAACACTTTGAATGAAGTTCTTGTGAAAATCACAAATATACAGATGTCTCACCTGAGAACCAGAAGTGGTGAAAAAGCAATCAAAAAAGATACTATGGAACAGCATCCAGCAGCAGCCACTTAGACACCAGTGTCAAGTTGCATCCCTCAAGACTGGCGTGACTGACTGACATCAAGGAATTTCTAATCTTAAATTCCAGCCCTTACATCACACTCCTTATTCAGAAATAACTTACCTTACAAAGACTAAAGGGAAAGAAAACAAAGAACTCAAGCTCCAGCTGAACTTGAACCTCTGCAGATAATATATTTCTTTTTTATGGTTGCTATCATATGTCAGGAAAAAAAATGGGTGATTGTCTGGAGGAAGTGCATTTATTTCAGGACTTACTAGCAGGTAACTACCAAAAAATGTATTATTCTATTTCACTCTTGTGAACCTTCTGGCTTGAATAGTACAGAGGATTATTACGGCAAGCGTTTCAAAACCTTGACTAAATAAAACTTGGGCTGACCACCTCAATTAAAACAAACAAACCAAATGCAGAATAGCCTCCTTCCTACTGCTTGTTCAGCCATGGAACCCTTCTTTTAACAAATATTATCTCACTAGAGTTAGCAAAACTAAGCACTTCAAATGATCAGAATTATTTGGTATCCATAAGGCAAAATATCTTCAGATAACACTGGCACCCTACGTCCAAAATCACCCCATGCAGCCTGCTTTACACTTTCCCTTTGTTCTGACTGCATCAGTCTGACTTCCCCTTTCTGTTTCTAAAGCCTGGCATCTGTCAACAAAGACTCATTTCTAAAATGCAAGAAATTACTACGCCACTAGACAAATCTGCTGAGAACTACAACCGGGAGAAATACTCAATTTTTTAAGAATACGTTTCAAACTGAGTCACTTTTCCCGTGACACGATGCGTTTCGGCTGTGCAAAAGGGACCCAACCAACCGGGGGAGCTGCCAAACAGACTGACTCAAAACTTC